>JASDQU010319075.1:2690-13097 GCA_032191745.1 Picea mariana
ATTATGGAGTAGGCTTGCCGAAATTATTCTAAGTAAAGGTTAGTGTGCTCGCGGGTGGCATTTGTGAATGTGTATGGTTGGGAGACAATGATGTGACATTATCTATGGTTAAACGAGCATACCAAAATTTCAACATGGTATCAAAGCTAGTTTCCTTCGTAACAGTCTAACTGCTGGAAGGAAGATCCTCAGTTTCCCCCATTGTCAAGCTCGTTGAGCACTTACTGAACCCATCAAGAAGGTCGCCTAAGTAGGGCGCATCTTTCCCCTGGATTAGATCTCCACAATTCAAAAATTAAAAATTAGAATTTCCTCATAAAAACCTAGGAATGTAGTGTCAGTTGCGGTTGCAGTACCAATTACAGTTGCGGAGCCAATTGCTTCATGCCAATTGCAATGCTAGTTGCAGCACTAGTTGCAGTACCAATTGCAATTTCCCAGTGAAGTTTTTGCAAAACGTTGGGTCTAATTTTTGGTTGTCCCAATGCGCCTTACCCTTCTCCAGCTATCTTCAAATTGCAAGTTGGAGCACTTTGAAGCTTTTGGATTCGTCATTTCTTGTCACTGTTGTAGGATGGTGTCGTTGTTTGTCGTTGTTGCCGAAGGTATGTACTTATATATGTCTAAACTATATCATTATCTTAAGGGTATTTGCAGGAGAATGGATATTTTGTCCAAGCAACAATTATAGATCCAAAGGGATCTCAGATCCAGCACATTAAGAGGAACAACGCACTCCAGGTTTGATTGTTTTGATATGCCTCTAGTTGTTATGGCATTATTGTGCTCTTATGAACATCTTTTGATCTATTAAAGTTATGACTATCATACTAACCTATGGTCAAAGTTAAAGCTATAAGATAACTCTAGTCAAAGTATTAAATTGATTAAGGTTGAGATTTTCAAGTTTACTTGCATTATATTCCCTAGCTCATATTTTTGTCAAGAAAGCATATTGTCATAGTACAGGGGACAGGTTGGAGAGAATAGGTGTCATCTTGAGTGAAGGAGATTTGGAAGAAAAGAAACAACACTCATTCTTGAAGATAAGACTCCAGGTTCCATGTTTGATTAATTAAATTGATAAGTTTCCAATTTGCACATATCAAGTTTGATATTTGCTATATTACAAGTAAACACCATAGTTGTGACAACAATCCTTGAAATGTTATATTACTACTAGATACAATGAATCTTGGTAGCATGTGAGAACTATTGATATAAATGCTTATTGTATTTGTTTGCAAGATGAACTAACATCTCCTCTAGGAGATACTTCTTGTTTTGCTTCCAGGCAAGTCACCTTGGTAATGCTATGATGATTACCATGAAATTGTCTTTTATTCTTGTTAACATAGATATGTTCTTATGAAAATGCTATTATATTGCAAACACTTTTTCTCTAGTTGCTCTTGTCTCGAGCAGGTTATCTTGTAAATTCCATGGAGGTTATAATGAAAATATTGTTGTTCTTGTTTTCTTGTTTCGAGCAAGTTACCACGAAGGAATAATTGGCCACAACACTAGAAGAGTGTTGTTCCTATTTCTTATTATTGCATTTTTATTTTGGCTCTTGTTCCAGGCAAGTCACAAGTGATAGCTCTGAGAAGGAGCTATTGTGACGATTGTTCTCATTAATGTTTTTATTATTGTTATAAGATTATTATTCTTGTCTATTGCTTTTCCTTGTTGTTGGTCTTGTTCCGGGCAGGTCACAAGTGAGAACTCTGAGGGAAGCTATAGTGACGGTTGCAGAAGGAAACATATTATATGGTCTCTAGTTTGAGAAATGGAGCAGACTACCCAGATAAGAAGTTGTATATTCATGTACCGAAGAAAAAGAGGATGAAGAAGGGTACTTTTGCAAGATACAGAGTATCTCATATGGAGATTGATTGTAAGGAGCAAAAGGCTCCAAATATGACTGAACAAATCCCTCTAGTGCAGTTGATCACTCTTCAGATCATCAAGAAGAGATAATAGAGCTAGAAGGGCCTACCCAGAATCGTTGCAGTAACCAGGAAGAGACCAGCATGGTCTTGTTACACTTTGCAGAATGCAAAGACATATAGCATTGATAAGCCATATCACGAGGCGCAGATGACTCCACCAGTGGTGAGGCAGGCAGCCACACCAACTACCAGCTCAGAAGAAGCTAGAGTTCAAACGGAGTCAACCCTCACGATCCAGTAGGGAGGAGCAGCCTCCCAAGAACCATTCATAGGAGACTTCAAAGGAAATCATCACATACAAAGGGAGCAGATGGCTCTGAAGATTATATAGACTCAGAGGGAGTCAAGCTTCATAGGGAGCATGGAGACTCAAAATGAACCTGATTTCAAAGAGAGTCAGTTGCTTAGAGACTTTCATTCAGAAAGTATTCCTCCTCAAATTCAGATGGGAGAGAGAGAGACGTATTCCAGAAATGACAGACAGATGCCTTAGGTTGAGAGACTTCTAGGAGATGTGAGATCTCCTAGGAGGATTCCCTTGTTTCAGTGACAGAGGAGGAAGCTAGTCAGAAGGACGTGGATATGGATTTTTCCTTGAGACCAGAAGGGAAGTCAGTGGTGACTTCCAAATTGATCTACAAGATCAAACATGTTGTTGATGACAGCATAGAGACATACAAAACCTGATTTGTGGCCAAAAGATTCTCCCAACAAGAGGGAGAAGATTATGACGAGACACTTGCTCCTGTAGTCAGAAGAAGTATACATAGAGCAGCCACAAGATACATGAGAAGGAGTCTCATGTCTGCAGATTGAAGAAAGCTTTGTATGGGCCTAAGCAGGCACCTAGGGCATGATATGCCAAATCAGACAGCTTCTTGATGAGCTTGGGCCTTACGAAGAGTAAAGCAAATTCCAACCTTTACTACAAGGTTGTGGATGGTGGACCAGTGATATTACTGTTATATGTGGATGACTTGTTTCTAACAGGAGACGAGAAGCTCATCACTGAAAGTAAGAGGAAGCTTGCTATAGAGTTCGAGATGAAAGACTTGGGTGTGATGCATTATTTCTTGGGTCTAGAGGTGTGGCAGAAACCGGATGAGATTTTCCTGTACCAAGGAAAATATGTAATTGAGATTCTGAAGAGATTCAGAATGATGGATTGTAAGGCCATGCCTACACCGATTATGACAAATCTGAAGTTATTGAGTGATACATCTTCAGAGACAGTGGATGCCACCATGTATAGACATATGATTGATAATTGATGTACTTAACGAACACGAGGCCAGATATATGTTTTGCGGTGAATACATTGAGTCAGTATATGGTTGAGCCAAGACGTGTTCACTTGATTGCAGCAAACATGAGATCAAGTACCAGAAGGGTACAATTGATTATGGACTCAGATATGCTACAAATCGTGAGATAAGCCTACAAGGATTTACTGATTCAAATTGGGTTGGTAGTGTTGCAGACCAGAAGAGTACATCTAGATGTTGCTTCAGTATGGGATCGGCTATGATCTCATGGTTCAGCAGGAAGCAGACTAGTGAGGCGCTCGGTACGCTTGAAGCAGAGTATATAGCAACGTGTTCAGCTAGCAGCGAAGCAGTGTGGCTTCAGAAGCTGCTTACATTATTGGTTGATCTCGACTTAGAGGCGACTTGTATCTGGTGTGACAACCAAAGTTGTGTGGAGTTGATAGAGAACCCAGTGTTTTCCAAGCATATCGAGATCAGGTACCATTATATCAGAGATTTGGTGCAGAAGGGAGCAGTGAAGCTCCAGTATGTCGTACAGATGAGTAGATAGCAGATGTGTTGACCAAGCCTCTGTCAAGGGTGAAGTTTTAGTACTTCCAAGACAATCTTGGAGTGGTTCAAAAGGACTAAACCAGGGAGCGGGAAGTGTTGTGTTCCCCAGATAGCAGGAAGTGTTGTGTTCCCCACGTAGTTGGAAGTGCTGCGAAAGTGTGAAGAATTACAAATGCAACTCCAGGTAGCAGTGTGGCATAGAATGGACAGCAGGTGGTTCATGATCGGGCACTGACTGTGGCACCAATCAAGGTGATGTATACGACTACTCCAGTGTAATAGTCTTGTACGCCGAGTTATTGCTACTCTAGTGAAATAGTTTAGTACACAGAGGGATACTCTAGTGAAAAGTCTGGTACGGCAAGTTACTGCTACTCCAGTGAAAAATTCTGGTACGAAGATTGCTACTCCAGTGAAAAGTTATGGTACGAAGATTGTTACTCCAGTGAAATAGTTCGGTACGCATGTTACTGACTGTGGCACCAGCCAGCATGACCTCGCACAAGGTCAGCAAATGCCATGCCTTTAGGGCTAGTTAGTTACCTAGCTTTTCAAGCTGGTCAGCAAACATGTGTGGTTGGAGGTGTTTCCTAGCCTTAGGCTAGATGGGTAGTGTGTGCGCACAACATCGCCTAATGACCTCTAGTGTGCAACCAGAGGTCACTAGTTCTTTATGAACTAGATGTCAAATTCTATGTGAGCTAGCGAGTTACTATTTATTTATGAACTAGATGTCAGATTCTATATGAGATGACGAGTTACTAGTTCTTTATGAACTAGATGCCAGATTCAGTGTGAGATGACAAGTTACTAGTTCTTTATGCACTAGATGTCAAATTCTGTGTGAGTTGACGAGTTACTAGTTCTTTATGAACTAGATGCCAGATTTTGTATGAGCTGGTGAGTTGCAGTTGCCCAAACTCCGCTTGGATTGGGTACTAGTGCAGTTTTCTGTAAATTGGCTCAACTGCATATTCCAAAGCCTATGTGATTATGATGGTGATACTTGTGACATGATTTGTTTGTCATGAGATAGCTTGTGTGGCTATGCTACTTGTTACATGATCTGTTTGATCATGAGATGGTTGTGTGGCCATGTTACTTGAGACATGATCTATTTGATCATGAGATAGCCTGTGTGGCTATGGTGATGCTACGTGTAGACTGATCTGGAAGACCATGTGAGTCTTGCCCATGCCATGTGAGATGGATGGATGTATTTGAGACCACTACATGAAGAACATCTTAGTTAATACCTCCCTAGCTAAGAGGGAGTGTTGATGTTTTGGTAGTTGTGGGAGGTATTAACTCCATGTGTAACCTTTGACTTAGAATAGCATATTCCAGAAGCAAGTGAACCGTTAAATAGATGTTAGAAAACCCTAGGAGAGAAGTCGGCCTCAAGAGAAATAATATTAAAGTAATAGACACATCCAAAAGGAGAAGTCGACCCCAGTAAACTGGACAGTTTAGTATAAATAGGCAGTTGCCTAGTTCATTTGTACACACTCACTTAGCAAGTGTGCAAGTCTAGAAGACTGCAGTTGCAACTAGAGGTGCGCAAGTCTAGGAGCAACAGCTACAGCTGGAAGGGGCACAAGTCTGGAAGAGTAGTGTAGCAGTCGTGAGTATTTCTCTTGTGCGCTTCTCTTGGAGAAAAGGTACGTTCTTCTTGTATGGTTACTGTGTTGTTGTTGCAGCAGTTGTGGCTAGGGTTTATCTATTGGTTCTGGAGTAGGCTGGCCGGAATTATTCTAAGGTTAGTGTGCTCGGGGGTGGCATATGTGAATGCCTATGGTTGGGTGACAATGATGTGACATTGTCTATGGTTAAACGAGCATACCAATATTTTAATACCCAAGTCTTAATGCATTGAATGCATATCTAGAGAAAAGACTTAATTGAATTATCCTAATACGATAAATGCATAACCCTGAAAAGGGGCTTGCAAAGTAAGAAAAATGAATATCAAAAGGAGAGATAGGTGTGGAAAGAAACAGTGTCGAGAAAAGGGTAACTCAATGCATTAAGCACTTCCTCTGCTAAGGTGCGCATGGAGATGAACATCATACGTGGCTTTGCACGTCAATGACACAATGACCATGAAGTAAATCCCATGTCATACCATTTTTCCATACTTACACTTTGATTGGTTTCTCGGGAAATACTCCTCTACTTGAGAACCGACACACCTAATAGGGTTCTATGATGGTCCTCCCATACTTAAACTTGGAAAACTACATGAAGTCATAAGTTAGTGTGAAGTTTGAAGAAGATAGCTAATGTGAATTACTTACATGACTCACTTTTATGATTCTAATGACTCTTGTACCCATGACGGTTGGTCTTACTTGATTCTCTCAGCCCTTGCTTGATGATGGTGCACATTAGACATGGTCCTTTGGTGGACATTAATGATGCTTCTCCCACACTTCATGAGGATATTGCACAACATCGTATGAAGGATGTTTGAGCCCTGATGACGAGCATTGGACTATGTGATGATTTGGCATAAGTCCTCGCATCTTCCACCATCTCCTAAACCTGGGACGTTGCACTTTGGAGCTAGGACGTTGCATATGGAGCTTGATGTGTCACCTGGAGCGCTTGATGATGTCATACACCCCCTTGACGTTGAGGCTTGGATTGATGACATGGCCTTTGATGATGATAATATTGTTGAGATTTGGGTACCTTAGAAAGTGGTTCCCGTGTGTTTATGAGTCTCTAAACACAAAGGGGGAGACTATTACCCTTGTACTTTACTTTATGATTTTAATTTCACTTTGACTTAGGAGATTTAAGTCAAAAGTGAAATATGTCACTTAAGTCATAAAGTGACAATTAATTCACAAAGTGGGTGAATTAATAGACATAAAGCAACTAAGGAAAGTGGGTTTTCTTAGTGAGATTTTTGGATTAGATCTCACCCATCGATTAGACTTGGCTAGATTGGATCTAGGCCATTGATCGTTTAGGGTTTGGCCAAAGGAGGGTATAGTGCATTTATGAGATTCATTCTTCACTTGTGAGAAGAGGAGAAGAGGAGGAGAGCTAGGGCGCATTTCTCAAGGAGAGGAGGGCGCACTTGCATGAGGGTTTGAGGAGGAAGCCTTTGTTGAGTTGAGAGAGCTTGGAGATGCCTTCCACGGAGGCTTGGCTACCATTCTAGAGGAGGGCGCACATTTGTGATGGAGGGCGCATTTGCTAGAGGAGAGGGTGCAACCTTGAGAGGACGGGTGCATATCTAGTAGAGGGAGCTCTACCGATTGCTTGGAGGCTCACTCCATTTGTCTTGGCTTACTCTTGTGCTATAGAGGGAGCTATGAGGAGTGAGGGCGCATAAGTCTAGAGGAGGGGGCGCATTCCATGGAGGTAGGCGCACTTGCTTGAGGTGGTGGCGCATTCTTGGGAGGAGGGCGCATCAAGCAAGGAAGTGGCTCATTTTTGGAGGGTTCTAACTAGTAGAGAGGAGGCGCACTTAACGACGAGTTGAGGGAGCTTGGCTAGGGAGGATTCATCCCTTGTTGGGTTTTTGCATGTGCACCATGACTTGGAGGAGGTTTTCTTGTGAGAGGGAGGCTACTTCAAAGAAAAAGACAAAGACAAGGCAAGTTCAAAGGCAAGCAAGAGCAAAGGCAAAGAAAAGGATCAGGATAAAGACAAAGCAAGCAAGAGGAAGAAAGGCTCACCAAGGCTTGTGGGGAGGTCTTCAAGGAACTCCAAGGCATCCGAGAGTGGTTGTTATTGTACCAAGTTCACTTGTATATGTTTCATGTGTTGCACATTTTGCTTTGAGGCCTTCTATATATATCTGCTCCAAACTGGTTTTCCCCATGGGGGGGGTTTTCCAGGGTCATGTTACCAAAAATCTATGTGTCAATTTTATGCATGCTTAGAAGTGTAGATCAACATTTTAAAGTTAAAGATCTAGAGGTAGTGTTATGTGTTTCGATGTATATTGCATGTGCTAACATTGGGTAAAGAAAACACTTGCAAGGGCACTTGACCATTAAATATTGAGTAGAAAGTTTGGTGACTGTTTGCTGTCCTAAAAACAGCAAGAAAAGACAGCCACACAGTTGAAACTTAGAGCCATACTAAGGTCAAGATCAGACCTTAGATGGCAGCCTCGTAGGACCTCAGAAAATCTACATGGTATCAGAGCCAATGGTGGCTTAGACTTGTTGATTTTTGAGCATTTTTGTGGGCAGTTTTGTGAGGTTTATATCAGATCTGTTGGCTGTTTTTGGACAGCAAGTTTACAGTCCAAAACAGTGAGTAAAATTCAGATCTGAAGGTACCTCTTAGTTAGTGCCAGTTAGACAGTTCAGGGCAGATTTTGGACAGTCTRTTGACAGAGTTTGTGGACAGCTTGTGAGCAGATTTGTTGGGCTGATTTTTGACACTTGTGGACAGCCTCTTTCCACACTTGCGTGGACAGGAGTGAGGCTGTAGTTTACAACCTCTTYTCACACCTATATTRCTAGGAGTGAGATCGGTGTCCGCTTGCCTCTTTTTACACCTGTGTTGATAGGAGTGAGGCAGTGTTCCTTTGCACTTGGAGCATCARAGTGAGCGCAGTTTGGCAGTGATGTCCGTATCTCAGATGTGTGTGGAGGACAGGRTAATCGGGGCTAACAATTGGTCTYCTTGGAAGGCAAGGATCGTCTTTGTCTTAGAGGACCTCGAACTATGGGATATAATTGAAGCGCCTGTTCCAGTTCTTCCTGTTACTGCCCCCGTCTTGTTGGCAGATTTCAGGAAGAGRGACAACAAGRCAAARAGGACCATATGTGAYGCAGTGYGGGATCATATCATTCCCCACTTGMCTGGGAAGACTTATGCATGGGAGATGTGGGCATCTATATGCAAGTTGTATGAGAGCTCTAATGAGAACCGAAAGTTGGTTCTTCATGATCGACTGAGGGGCATTTGCATGCTCGAGGATGAGTTGGTTACTTCTTTCCTTGGTAGATTCACCCAGATCAGAGACGAGCTTGGAGTCGTCGGAGAGGTGGTGGATCCCAACTTTATGGTAAGGATAGCTTTGAACAACTTTACCAAACCATGGGGTCCATTCGTTCGTGGCATTGTTGCCAGGGAGGTTATACCTACATGGTAGAGGATGTGGGATGACTTCGTCCAGAAGGAGACTAGACTAGTAGCAGATTGTAGCCTTTATTATTTACAAAAACCGGGCTTATGAATTTACATTTCTAATTTTGACCTTGACTATTAGAATCCATCAGAACAATACTTTGCTCATAAACAAGGGATAAGGATGTAAGTTGTACCACTGCTAAATTTTGGCATGAAAACAAGGAGGCCATATGTAATTACTCATTATGAATATCATCAGGTTTGTCATTTATCTGTATCTTTATTTCTTCTAGTCTTATTGTTGCAGCATTGTTTTGGTTTTGGGCAGGAGTCGTTATGTTGATCTTTTTGGTTATCTTCCTCATAGATAACATGATCCAGTGTCATCCTCAACATCTGTGGTGGTCAATGCTTCTGCATCATTACTAACTTACTCAAGTTTTCAGAACCCTATTATCTCCAACAGAATGCCTAAGGGTCCACTTTGTTTCATTCCTTCCTGCTCTCATAAGTTACCAATATCTGTGTTAATATACAGCAATGTTCGTTGATATTGGGTTCTATGAGATAGCAATATTTTCTGGGCGGAATAATACTAAGACTCCTCAGTTAAACAAGTTCTAGATGCCTCTGCTAAATTTCTCAGTCAATAAATAATTACATTTAGTTTCTCCACTATTTGAGCATCCACTCTCTCTGATTCATCAATTTCAGTGGCCTTTACTTAATAATTAAATTGCACTTCTGCTCTGTTTCTGAAATAGAAAAAAAACAGATTCCTACTTCTCTTAATGTTTAGAACCCTCCGAACAGCAGAATGACCACTCGAAGCAAGCACCTTGATGTCCTAGAGGGGTGGACTGGTTTCTCCTCCTACACAGCAGAAGCTTGGAAAGAGCAGGCCTCTGAGATTAAATATATTTGCAAAAGAATGTACAGAGAAATATTGAATAAATAATTGACTAATTTATAAGATGATACAATTGAATGATGTTATCTCTTCATATAGCGTTTGAAGAAATGGATTAGGGCGAATGGTCACGACCTTAGTGTAAGTATATATTATATATGTTGGTTATAAATTATGTACTACTTATTTTAGTAATATACTTTCAGTATATTACACAATCCGATAGTCCGATAGGTTTCAACTTTTGACAACAACACTATTACAGAAGCAATGTTGGACCAAAGATCCATTCACCAAGCATGCACTTTAACCCCTTACGTGTATGTGATGACAGCAGATGTGTTGGGATGCCTGGTGGAGGCTTCCCATGTACAAGACAAAGGCTATTTTTCTCCATGATGGTGGACAACAGCTTAAAAGTTAATGTACATGATCCAACAATTCAGTGCTTAATCCAGCATTCAGCTGGAACTCTGTTGAAATCTTATGGTGTTTGGACACCCTTTGCTAGAGCAGCTAGAGCTGTGGCAAGCAAAGAGAAAACAGAAGCCCTGGTTACTGTGTAAGAGGACCCTCCTCAGTGGCTCAATAAAAAATGGAAATTCATAAGACCGCAACTGCA
>JASDQU010319077.1:0-10537 GCA_032191745.1 Picea mariana
TTATTTTAAAACTTGTTGTTTGGTAATCATTTCACTCCATTTTCTTTCTTTTATAAAATTAATTATTATTTTAGTTCTTTTCAAATTAATATATTTTATGTCCATTCTCAATTTTTAACAATCCTTAGATTAGGAAAAGATCTATTAAAAATATGGTACTTTAAGGAAGTAATAAAGTTTGTCTCACTCTTAAAGACCTCTTTAAGTATTCATATGGTGACATTCATACTTTGACAGAGATATTAGGGTGTTAAATAACAAGACTTTCTTACCGAGATTTAAAAAAAAATCTCCTACTTAATTTATCAATGAACCTCCCATACCATATCTATATATTAGCATTCTCTCAAATTTTGATCCTAATTAGTTTATCAATGAACCTCCCATACCATATCTATATATTAACATTCTCTAAAATTTTGATTACATTACTTATAGAGATTAACATGTTTCTTATGAACATTTATTAGTGTTCCCTAACATTGACTATGGTTGTGGTGTTTTTCAATATTTTTATTCAAGTGTGTGTGATAAGCTTGCCAATAGTTAGAATGAACAAGCTTAACATGAAACCATATTTCATATGTTATTATCCCTTGGAAATAGGTACACATGGAGATGGAGGATAAATTTATAGAGTATAGTTGATTAGATGTTACCTTCCCTTGGAAAAGGTACATGTTGTTTTCCCTTGGAAATATAGGTACAAATGGTAAATTAGTATAAATTTATAAAATAATGTTAACTTTCTCGATGGAAAAATGAATAACTTAATGTGAACTTTATTTATGCTTGGAATTAAAAATGTAAAATGGTATACATATCTATTTAGTATAAATTAGTATAAATTTATAAAATAATGTTAACTTTGTGGATGGAAAAATGAATAACCTAATGTGAACTTTATTTATGCTTGAAATTAAAAATGTAAAATGGTATACATATCTATTTAGTATAGAATAATTATGGTACATTAAAAAGCATGAAAAATGATCCATGTTAGTGAAACTATTTAAAGATAAAATTGTAATAAGTCTAATGATTTCCAAAAGGGAGATGGAATGTTTAATCCATTACTAACTTACATGCATTTTGGTACATTGTTAAAATAGGTAAATAACATGAAAATATCTTTTTTTTTATGCACTTAGTCATGTGGATTTGGTAAAAAAGTGTCCAAGAATGTAAATGTTATGTATATTAATCATGTTAGGATTTCTAAAATCCTAACAAAAACTTAAAGAAAATATCTTACTATAAATATGTATTTATATATAATATTTATATTTTCTAAATTTTTTACTTATTTAATATATACTATATAATAAATTCCAAGTAATAATTAAATGAAGGATAATATAAAAATATATACTATATAATAATTTAAAGTAATAATTAAATGAAGGATAATATAAAGTGGAAATTTAAATGGCATGCAAGGAAAGAGGATGGTTACCATTTAATCTACCAATTTACAACAAGCTATTACTTAAATCCATATGTTGATTCTTCTTCATGTTGGTTGTGAACTAATAATGGAAATAGCCCTCTTGGTGGTTAGTGAATTTGAGATCTTAGAAAGGACATTGTTAAATAGATGATAAATTTATTGTTAGTTGCTGGTGTTGTGAAGATACACATGTATATGAATAGGGATGTATTCTTAATGTATATTTGTTCAATTTATTCTCTAGGGAAAATCCTACGATATTGCTCTTGAGAAATTTGTGAGTAAAAGATATGGTCATTTTTCCTTATTTAAATTGTCTCCATGATAATTTTTTCTTAATTTCATTTGAATCTTTGTTCTTGTCATTCAAATGGTTTGCAGTTGATGGATATGCATACATTGTTAGAATTCATTTATCTTTGTTATTTATGTAAAATATGAAATTAAGAAAATGTCATTTAAGACACTAATAAAAGACTACAAAATAGGTGTAACCAATAAGACATTATATAATTGAATATTTTGGTGATAATCATAATTCCTTAAATATATTTTATATAAGAAAAGCATATCTTAATATGCCTTAAGTAGGTGAATGTAACAACATGAAAGTATAATTAAGATTTTGTGTCTCTCTATAAGATGGATAAAGTTTCTAATTCATTGCCATCCATAACCCTAAGGGAGACCCTTGCCATGACCTTTGTGATAGAAACAGAAGTTGGTGGCTTGATAGAATTATTCGCAATTGAAACTAAACCCGAACCTCCGTTTATGGAACAACATAAGTGACAAACTATTAATCATATATATTTTTATGCATGTTTGGTCAACGCTAATCATGCTTGGGGATAATAAAGCAAAGGTGGTTGACAGTCAATAAATTTATGTTCTGAGCATAACCTACATTCATAATAACATATGTTCCTTTTTCTCTCGTGGAAGTATCTCCCTGTGACAAGTGTGGTTTTCTTGGAGTAAGAGTCAGGAGGGTAAGTCCCAAACATTCCATGCAATTTCCTCCTTTCCAATTCATTGTTAGGAAAATTCTAGATGAAGGGGAGGTTACATGTTGGTTCACTAGAGTTTTCGTTTGTTTTGTTCATAGTTCTCCTTTACTATAATCATGATGTCTATGTCGCCTATGACACCTTTAAACTTCATATCCCTTTGCTCTGGCTTGCTCTTTCATTGAAGTTATGGTTATAATCTTGTTTGGAGTCCTTGTCTTTACCTGGTTTAATAGTACCATTACAAGCTTTGTTGAGGGTGGTGGCCTGGTGAGAAGCCTAATTTCCTACGTGCATTTTCTTTCTCCTAGATAAAAATTAGTTGTAGTTGCTACCATAACCCTATTCTGATTTTTTATATATGGAAAGCGCCATGGAGTATTCTAGCATGAAACTTGGTCTTAGTTTGTTTATTGTTTCTTGTTTCTCTGTTATGATATAATTTATTTGGATGTTTGGCTAATGATGGAGCCCTTGTTGTTTCTGAGGGTACCCATAAGAGAGGAGAGAGTTTTCATTGGTTTTTTGAGGCGTTCTATAGGAAATCGAATTTTGACCCAAGTTATTTATTATAATAGTTTCATACCCTATCCTTTCGTTATTTATCTATGTAAGTTTGAGTTTTCTTTTATAACTTGTTTATGGGTTATTGTAGGTATTGTTCGACCAGAAAATGGCAGGGTTGCTACAAAAAAATATTTATTTGAAAGTCTTGTAAGTATTTCTTGGTTTTGACAAGCCTTTTCCTTTTGCGATGAGATAATTTTCTCGGGTATTATACTAACTTTATTTATTGTGTCCTTTGCTGGTAGGTAATGGCTCGAATCCTTAACCAGGGTACTCAACATTTAAAAAGGAACTTTTATTTCCATCACATGCCCTTGCTGTGAATGAAGATTCATACCCCCGTTTGGTTTCAAAGTTAGGTAGATGGTTAATTTAGTTAAACCCATTTTTGTTTATAACTAGTTTTCTCTATAAATAGGTAGTTTGCATATGCAAGAGGATTATATAATTTTTCATTGGAGTTTAAATTTAAGATAGATTATTTTGTATCTATATTAAAAAGGGTTTTTTCTCCCAACGCTTATAGAGTCACGTTAACACCATTTTTGTTACTGATAAATTATTTTATAAAGGAAAATCTCCAAGATTTATAGAGGTAACCATAATTATCGTTCTCTTTTATTTTTAATGAAATACATAACTTTATCATTTAGTTATATTATGACCATAAAAATGACATCGTTGTTTGCTCTTGAATTCGTGCATTATATGTATGCATTCTTCTCTATGTATATTTATTCTAGAGATTTTCTATGGCCATGTCTGTACATTTCTCCTATTTGTTGCGTGTACTCAATTTCCTACCTTTGTGTATTTTTTGAAGTTATCTATGAGAATAGATATATCATCCTTGATATTAGTCTATTCATTTCATATAAACTAATTTTCCTGTCTCTTTCTTTATCATAAAAGATCTATTGGATTTACATATAGTCTGTTTAAAACACTTCACATTAGATATAGATAAAATCATTATCGTCAATATTTATCATGGAAATTATATAGTATAATGATACATGCTAACAATGTTATATATATTGATAAATTTGATTGAATGACAATTAAAATACTAATTGAATAACTATAACTTATATCTTGACACTAAGCAATTCCAAATAGATTATCCATAGAATCTTGAAGAAATAATATTCAAATTCACACTGTAAAAAGACATGTAACTGAATTTCCTTAGGGGAAAATACACGTAAAGTGGGTTGTTCCTCTCAACCTTAGATCAGAGCTTTATATGGATTTATGAGAGGAATGAAATGAATAACAAAATGAATACAATAACACGGAGATACTGATAACATCAATAAATATCCAGTGCACAATAACTTCTATTGAATAAATAAAATAGGCTAAAATTGTAAAAATGCAAAACTGAAAACAACTTGCTCGAATGGTGGTAGCTATCTCTGAGAAGAGATGTGACTGCTACGCACATCCCTCTGAGAAGAATGATTACAATGAGGCTCGAGAGGAATTTCTAACATTACTCATGAATGCCAAAACCCTATACATCCAAAAACCTAACCCTTGGATATGAAATGCCAAAAGTTATGTGGGCCCCGATGGACAAGTTGGTATCTCAACTTCCTAGGGTCATAAATTTTGCATATGACCTATGTTTTAGGCATGTGATAGCTCGTTGGAAATATATTTTCGAGAAATACACATTATTCCATCAAAATCTAACAATTTTTACAGTTTGACTATGGCAAGCCAAAAAAACATATTTTAGGGCCTCAAAATGACCCAAGAAGTACAAAAATATGTACTGACATGGAAACTACCAAAATAAGCCAGTTGGAATAGGTGGGCGACCACCAATATCCACCTAGATATTGTGTAGGGATTTAGGATAGCCCCAGAAGTGCAGAACCTACAATTACAAAGAAATGCCATCATTACAGAGAAATGTGTTGAACTAAAAACTATCAAGAGTAGCCAGTTGGAATAGGTGGGTGGCCACCCATATCAACCTGGATTAGTCCTCCCCCCTTAGGAAGAAATATTCTAAATAGCGTTGGGTGCCCCCATCAGGTGAGGAAATTTATGTTGAATTTGGCCATGAGTGAGCCACTTGCCTTGGTGCAGGAGCTTCCTTACCTTGACAACCCGATAAAGATGGATCCTTTGTTGGTGAGTTCCCTTGAACTGTGTTTCCACTATATGATTATTGGATGACTATTCCATGCAGTTAGGGTTGAGATCTGTTGGTATCAACTATTTTGTGATCTCAGAGGTGTCTAATAATGGTGTAAAATATTGTCGGAGGAGTTCCACATCAAACACTGAGTGGAAGCCAAGGAAGGGGGGATTGCTAAGCTCAAAAAAATTGTCACCCATAGCCTTTATGATAATGTAAATCCCATAGAAAAGTGGACAAAGCTTTCGATGGGGCTCTGTAAGGTGTTTTTTCTGCAAATTTAACCAAACCTTGTCTCCCACCTAAAACATATGTGGTACTTGGTGTTGATCATGGCATTGCTTGTACCTAGCATTGACTTTCTGCAAAATATCATGGACTTGTTGGCGGATGTGTTGAATCCACTCAATGAATCAAGTGGGTTTTTTAGCCTCAGACTGAACATGGGAATATTTTGTTTGTGTGGTTGCAAGAGGTAGTGCAACATTAATGGGACCCAACGGGTGGAATCCCAACCCCACCTGAAATGGGATATGGTTGGTGGAGATATGGAGAGACATGTTGTAGTTGTGATGAACATAGGGAAGAATCTCATCCCAAGTACATGGATTCTTAGAGTTATACATACGCATAATGTGCACAATCATCCGATTGATGAAATTTGTTTGTCCATTGGTTTGAGGGTGGAAGGAAGTAGATTTAGTGAGCTTGGTTTCCGACAATGACCAGAGACTCGACCAAAATGTGTTGAGGAACTTATTGTCCTGATCCAAGATGATGGTCTGTGGTATCCCAAAATGGACCCACCCTCGTTCGAAGAAGAGCTTGGAAATATCTGTCGTTGTGATGCTCTTCTTGCAGGCCGTGAGAATGGCCATCTTCAAAAACCGGTCAACCACCATAAACACATAATCATTTACTTGCTTGGTGGATGGAATTACAGACAAGTAATCGATCGAGATGGATTCCCAAGGCCTCTTGGGGGTAGGAAGAGGGGTGTATAAGCCTTGATTCTTGATGGTTGGATTTGAAATGGCACAAACATTGCAATATCTTATATACTTACTAACATCTTGTCGAAGTTTTGGACAATAAAAATGTTTTGGGAGAACAACCACAATTTTCTCCATGAAAAAATGTCTTGCCACCCAAATGTAGTGAACCTCCCAAATTAGATTCGAATGCTCGCTTGTAGGAACATAGAGGTGTCCCAGATGGCATAACAATCCATCTTGATTGTGAAAATCGGTAACATTTGCGCATGTACCCAAGATCTGATAGATGGTGGCGAAGTCAGTATGTTGCTAATAAAGTTGGGGCCACTCAAATGCCTCATGCCCACAAGAATGGAGAATGGTGGTGAGTGAAACAATAGAAGGTCGACTGAGGAAGTGAGCGACATGATTTGTGCTCTTTGTCTTATACTTGATGTTGAGATGGAATTGCTGCAGGTATGTGGACCACTTTTGATGGTGTTCATTTTGCAACTTCCCTTGTGTATCTATGAACTTCAGGGGCTTGTGATCAGTGTGGATGATTGTCTCCTTTTGTAGAATGCAATTTTTCCATTGATGATGGGATTTCGGTGCGGTATATGAGAGTGTCTCACTATGGTATGCTACTGGATGACCATGCTCAGTGAGAAATGCAGCTATAACATAGTCAGATGCATCAATCTCAATCTCAAATGGTTGTTGTAGATCGGGTAAGGAGAGTAATGGAACTGAGCACAAGCGATGCTTCAGATCATCAGATGCTCATTTTTGTGCCTTCCCCCATGTGAATTTTTTCTTGCCACTTCCCTTGGTCACTTGGTTGAGGTCCCATGCAATATGGGAGAATCCCAACATGAACCATCTGTAGAAGTTGGCAAGTCCCAAGAAGCTTTGAAGATTGGTTAGTGTGGTCGGGGCTATCCTGTCATGGATGACTTGGATATTAGCTGGATCCACATGTACCCCATGCTCATCAACAATGGAGCCCAAGTGTTGGACCCTATTCATGGAAAATGATCATTTTTCCAAGTTGGCATATAGCTAGTGTTGCCGTAGAGTGCTCAAAACATGCTAAATATCCTGCATGTATTCCTCCTAAGTTATATTGAAGAATAGGTTCTCATCCAGATATACGACCACAAAATAGTTGGTGAATTGATCTAAATACAACATCCATCAACTTCATGAAAGTTGTTGGTGCATTTGTTAATCCAAAGAGCATGAACAACCATTCGAATAAAACTTATTTAGATCTGAAAGTTGTCTTCCATACATAAGTCAGTTCGATGGGAACCTGGTGGTAGCTAGACTTTAGGTCAATCTTGCTGAATAAATTTCCCCCCTTGAGTTGGTCAAGAAGGTCATCAATTTGGGGAATTTGGTACTGATTCCTGACTGTGATTTTGTTTAATTCTCTGTAATCAATGCAGAGCCTCCAAGTCCTATATTTCTTCTACAGAAGTACAATTAGGCTTCCGCAAGGGGAGGAGTTGGATCTGATGTTCCCCTTTAGAATAATTTCTTGGATCTAATGCTTGATTTCATCATTTTCCATCAGTGAGTGATGATAGGATGGTCCATTAGGAAGAGGGGCATCGATGGTTAGATCAATTGGATGCTTGACTTGGTAGTGCATCGGTATCTCGTTGGGTGAGGACAAGATGTCTCTGTACTCTTCCACAATCCCATCCACTTGCTTCTGTTGTAAAGAGAGGCTCTGTGTATAGGTTACGGATGTGTCAGCAACCTTTTTCTTACTGTGATCATGGATCACAAAGAATAAGAACTTCCTGGTTTGTTAAATGAACTTACTACATTTCTTAACAGAGATTAAAGAAATAGTGGTAGGAGACACTACCTTTGGTATCTTGTACAATTGTCTACTCAAAGTAATAATAACACTACAGGGTCTAGACTCATACACAACATGTCGCTTCCACAAATATGGTTTCCCTAAAATAACATCACAAACTTCAAGGGGAGAAATATCACACAATACCTAGTCTTTGAAGGGTTTGATGTCATAGGGCAGACGACATTGTTGGCTGACACGAAGATGTCTTTCTTGGTGAAGCCAACCGATGGTGTAGGGTTGTAGGTGTAGTGTCATTGGTAGTTCTATATGCTTGATGACCTCTACTGATATCAGGTTCTTATGAATGTCATTATCGACAATGAAATGAAGCGGATCCCCCTTTACCTACATCTGTGAGTGAAAGAGGTGTTCCCCTTCCTCTGGTTCTTCTGGTTCTCTTGGATAGAATTTGATGGTAGTAATAGTGGCATTAGGTTTGACGTCGATAATCCGCTTCTCTCCTTTTGGATTTGATTCAGAGACAAAATATTCCTCTGACTTGGAGTGACATTCTGCGGTGTTGTGCCAATGGATTTTATGTATTCACACCACTTTCCCATGTCCTTCGACTTCTCATTACCCTTCTTGGGTTGTGGCTTCGACTAGTTTTCCTGAGAGTGGAAATATTTTCTCTGTCCCTTGTTTTGTGGGTTGGGGTTACCTTTTCTATGCTTTGGCTTTGAGGATTTTGCAGATCCAAACTCTTGCCTCTTTTTCTAGAATTTATTCTCTATCTTGATATCATATCTATAAGCCGCACCTAATGATGTAATGTCAAGAAAATCCATTTTTTTTAATGTATCTCTGTAGAAAGTCGTGGTATTTGAGCACCAAATGTCGTTCAGATTATATGATACCCAATTTGGTGTGCATGGTATGGAAAATATTGTAGAAATATGTTCTTGTCTGGTCCCTTTCTTGACATAGCTTCCATCATGGTACTATTGTTCTTTAATGACATTGTTGAAGGAATCCCATGTTGGGGAGACCAAAAATATTGCATATTCCTCTATGGCCCTTTTCTCATAATAAGTATCCCACCATTCCTTAACATGGGGGACGATCTTAAGGAGTACAAAAGTAAGCGTTTCCCTATCGAAAAAATTGTGGACCAAAAAATACCCTTTGAGCAGATTCAACCATTTATCTACAACATCCACATCTATCAATCCTTCAAATAATGGAATATCAAAATTTAATTGTACCTTAAAGGGGGTTTCATGGCCTCTTGATGAATATGCATCTCATGTGGGCAGCCACCAAAGGATATGTGAAAAGTTGTCCATCATTTCGTTTCTTTGTCGTGCAAGGGATTCCTCGAGCAACAATTGAAAATGATCTCCTTCTCCATAGGAGGCTAAGGTGCCCCCCATGGACCCTTGCAAGGGAGTGTTTGATATACCTGCCCCTAGACCCATGGTCTGTAGGGTGGATTAGGTAAGGACGAAGTTCGTATCAAAGTCAGGCATCCCATATGAAAATGGAGGGCTCGTCGCACTTTGTGTGAATGGAGCAGTGGTTGCCACTATTGACATAATTGGACCACTTCCCTAAGTAGAGGTGTTCGAGACCATTGTAGTACGGACTGACGAAGGTGGTTTAGGAGGTGGAACACCCCTTATGGTGGTAGTCATTGAGGGAGTGTGAGGAGTCCTTGACGAAGTAGCAAAATTTGCTTCCATAACTGCTTGCAACACTATCTGACGCTCGTGATTTGTTACCCTCGGAGGGAAAACTTGTACCAAGATTGGCTCCAACAAGTTAGTGATCAGAGGGTTGGCTGCCTCGAGAGATTCCGCTCCAAATTTAGAAATAGTAGGTTCCTCCAGGTTCAAGCGTTCTCCTCTTAGAGCTGGCTTAGGCACAGTTTCCTACAACCCGGTTGCTTCAAATGACACTTGTTGTTCAAGTCTTCGCTGTAACAGTGGCAGTGGTGGCTCCAATGTAACCGGAGGCACGCCCTAGATCCTTCACAATTGACAAAGCTCTTAATCTTCCACTTTGTGAAAATATCAATGACACAGTAAGGCTTTAACTAACATTGAAAACCAAGCATACACTAGAAAAGTTCCTACAAGATAAACCAAACAATCCACTATCTAGTAGGAAGAAAAGTTACGCCAGCCAACACTAGAGCAACTTACTAGTGCAGGTTCAACTCGAACATGGAAGCACCCTCTGGGTATACTCTACAAAGTGTGGCCCGACATCTGCCCTAGGTACCATGGTATACCTCCGTAGTCACCTATGTAAGTCCCTAGAATAAAAGAAAATAAGTTTCTAGCTTGTAAACAGTCACGAAGCGAGTAAAACTGACAATCGAGTTGACCATAATGAGTAGGATAACAAGTCAAAAACCTACCGAGGGTATCGAGAGAAAGTGGTCCGGAAGACGACTGAGGATCTCAAACAGAGTCGAGGTCCATGAAGCTCTGTAGGAAAATAAAACCGACAGTATCCCACGATAAATCTTCAATATGTGTTCCCCACTACGTTTGGTCGTATTTG
>JASDQU010319080.1:0-13204 GCA_032191745.1 Picea mariana
ATAAATGTTCATAACACGATCCAGTATCTCATGATGTGGACTTTACAATCGTAATGTACTCCTCTTCTGCCTTGCCAAGTCATGTTCACATTCATCTTCTAGTGACACTTCATTTTCACGTATTTAAGATCACGTCCCATAGTTATGAGAAATTCCAGAACATGTACCTATATAAATTACCATAAATTCCAGAACATGTACCTATTTAAAATACCATATAGTTTTATAAATTACGATGCACCTATAGTAATATATATATTCTTTTTTTTGTGTAATAATGTACACTAAAAATATAAATTAACAAATAATTGATAGTAATATATATATATATATATATATAAATTTGCATACATTATATACATTAATATTTATTCTTTTTCCTGTGATAATGTACACCGCAAGATATAAATTAATATATATATCGTGCACAGATTATAGAGACTAACATATATGCCTTTTCCTTTTATGTTTTTCTGGACTAACATATATCCCTTTTCCTTGTATGTTTTTCTTTCCTATTGTATAAAAGAGAGATTACACATATCCCTTTTCCTTGTATGTTTTTTTACTAACATATATCCCTTTTCCTTTTATGTTTTCTAATATCTCTATATGTTTTTCTTTTCTATTATATAAAAGAGATTACATATATCCCTTGTTTTTTTACTAACATATATCCCTTTTCCTTTTATGTTTTCTAATATCTCTATATGTTTTTCTTTTCTATTATATAAAAGAGATTACATATATCCCTTTTCCTTATATGTTTTTATGTACTAACATATATTCCTTTTCCTTTTATGTTTTTCTGGATTAACATATATCCATTTTCCTTATATATTTTTCTTTCCTATTATATAAAAGAGATTCTAACTAGAAAAAGTCTGTAAGGTTTGAAAGTTATACAAATTTAGTTAAAAATGAATAAGTAGTAATGTTTTTAGACAATCACATGTCAACATAATATGTATGCAATTAGATAATGAATTCATTACATTGCAATAAATTAGAGTTGATTTTAGGTGTGATGGATGGAATAGAATTTAATTTTTTGAAATTCATTGAAAACTATGCATACAAAAACAATTAAATGCAAAAAGTGACACACTCAGCAATCATCTCCATTACAAAATATAAATTAATATTTTTTTACACTGAAAACAAACCCATCATAACTGGATTGTTAACTAATAGTGAAAATAATCATTACTATCACTAACTACTATGATATGATATATTTCACATACTACACTGACTATCTATCTATATATATACTAACATAATTTCGCTATGCTAAGGCTTCCAAAATTTCTTAAATGCTGTGAGGACCAGACATGATATTTAATAATTAGAATCGTGGGGCACTCTTTTTGCAGCTTTTACAGTTTGAATCCTGTCCAGGAAAATTTCATTGCGTGTATTGTACCATTTTTGAACATCTAATACTAAGCAGGTGGTAACCGCTGCACGGTGCGGTAATTCTGGGCCTCGACAAGTGATAGGAAAGTTCGAGTGTTTTCCCATCAGTTCCACTTTTCGCCATGAATGAATGATGAATGAGAACAGCGCGGATCAGTTTCACTCTTCCTGTTCTGAAATTTCGTATTCACTGCATTTAGATTAATAAGCAATCACTATGAGCTAATGTAATATTCTAACGGTTATTTATTATATTTTCTCCTTATATTTTATTACTCTCATTAAATCTTACACATATTTTTAGGTCATAGTTTACACCTATGGATAATAGTGAAATTTAATGATCTTTGAATTATAAAAAGGGTTTTTATGGATACTATTTAATATGTTTAAAATATTTTTAATGATCACATTAAATTGAAATTGAAGATTAAGATTTTATAGATTATCTTCCTAACATGTCAAAACATGGTGTTAATCATTACTAAGATTTATTATACTTGACTTTAGTTGTATAGATGATTTACTACTTAGATATTTTTATATAGATGATTTACTAAGATATTTTTATTGCATTAGTTATGTTTTTTTTATACTACTCTAAATATTTTTTAATTGGATATAAGATTTTACCAGCCTATACCTATGGGGTTTCACTAAGTAGTTGTGCTAATATTACTTCGTTAAAAGTTACACATAATTTACTTCCAAAAAGCTCAAATAACACTACTAAAAGTTCCAACTAGATTGAACCAAAAAAACTTGAGGACAAACTAAGTGTAAGCACGATATTAAAATGAAAGAATGAAAGTTATTAAATTATCATTAAAACGTACATAAACAATGATCATTAAAATGTTATTATTAAAAATTAAAATTAAAGAAGGAAAGTTACTGTTTTAAGATTTCTGTGGTGAGGGTTTTCAAATTCATTTGCGGGAGAATCCACAGTTAGTGTCATTTTGTCATCGACGTTTCTAATCCAGATCGGGATTCATCATCAGGACTAATCGTCAATTTTGAGAGCTGGCTGATCTTCGTTATTAATAGTGTATATGCAGGTCTATCCATAATGCCAGACTCAATCATCAATTTTGACAGCCAGCTCTCAAAATTGACGATTAGTCCTCATGATGAATCCCGATCTGGATTCGAAACATCGATGACAAAATGACACTAACTGTGGATTCTCCGCCAAATGAAGAAGGAAAGTTATTAAATTATCATTAAAACGTACATAAACAATGATCATTAAAATGTTATTATTAAAAAGTGTATTATATATAACAATGATTGGATCAAACATTAATAAAGGAGGAGGGGTTAACAAAATGGATGGATTAAAGCTTAATCAGTTAATAATTAATAAATTAATTAAAATAATAAAGATATTAACTTAATTAAATTAATTAAAATAATAAAGAGATTAATAAAAATTTATAAGGTATATCAATCCATAAATTAATTAAAATAATAAAAAACATTAACTTAATTAAATCAATTAAAATAACAAAAAGATTAATAAAACTTTATAAGTATATCAATCCATAAATTAATTAAAATAATAAAAACATTAACTTAATTAAATTAATTAAAATAACAAAAAAATTAATAAAAATTTATAAAGTATATCAATCCAAAGAATACATACTACCATTTAGGATAGTCTTTCATTTCTTTTAATTTTTTTTTAAGAAATATTGGTTGTGAGATCTCTTTTGGGTTCTCTTGTGCATAGTTCACTCACAATCCTTTTGATAGACTATATTGTAAAGTTTTAATAACAAATAATTTTCCCTTGTAAATTCTTCCTGCAACATTATCTTTTGATATTTATGCTATATCTCTCGTAAAAATAATTATAAAAGATTTTGTTAACAAAAGTGTTTATAAGCTACTAATAAGTTTCCCTTTACTAAACATGATTAAACACGCCTCCCAATATCGAACCCTGAATATTCCTTCGGGGAATCTCTATCAGATTGTATCATCACCTATACACACAGTCACTCTCCAATGAGGATCTTTTCGAATGGGATCTTCCAAGTACATTGTTTTTTAAAACAACTTTCAGAAGAGACTCTTCCAATAACACTCTTCTGAAAAACATATTCGAAAAGAGTTTTCTGGATAGAGGTCTTTCTGACAGCACATTTGTATGAAAGATTTCATCGGACAACATTTCTCCAAAATATTTCATCCAATGACATTAATGGAGCTATACGTTTCCCTCAGGCCAGGGCCCTTTCGCATAGATTGCAGTGGTAATAGGAAACGATTAGACGTTAAAAACCTACTTTCAAACCAGTAATGCTCATTGTTCAAAGAATCAAGCGCAAAAGAGCTCCGTGGCAAGGATTTCCTTGTTAATAGAGATTTCCTTGTTAATAGAGATTCATAGCGACAAACTATGAAGCTTACAGGAATTCGAAAAAACAAAGATGTTGAGAGCTCAAACACGAAGAGGAAAAAGGCCCACAACAAATGTGGCCACCCAAACAAAAGGTTGAGATAAAATTTTGTTATCTGATACAAACTACTTCAATGGCATGGATGGATGCCGGATCAGGAATGATATGTACAAAATATTCATCAATGAATATTTTCCCCTGGAAGACGAAGACCTAGTATAAAAAAGAGTGGAATATATGCTTTTGCTGCATAACCCACTCTCTTCGCTTACAATGATGTTGCGAGGTGCGTGTTCTCCCACTTCGATGAAGATACAACCACAATGATCAATGAGATGAATGTCCCTATAGCCTCATTAAAGCCAGACGACATTCCCGCGAGATATCATCTCCAAAAGCCTCATGTCTACCTCAATAAGCCATTCCTGGAAAAATTGGGAGAGGACCACCCTGGCATGGTTGAATTAGTAGAAGAATGGGGGAGTGAACATAGGGAATTCGCTCAGAAAGACAACATGTTGAATCTGATACACTATTTCAAGAAACCCTACCATCCGCTGGCATCTATGATCTCCAGGTTGTACGGTGAAGAAAATTGCACACATTTTAAGCTAGAATAGATGCCAATGACTTACTATGTAGATGAGGTGGGACATATCTTCAAATCGGTGCATATCCTTGCATTCGATATCTATAGATGCCAATGACATACTATGTAGATGAGGTGGGACATATCTTCAAATCTGTGCATATCCTTGCATTCAATATCTTCAAAGATAGGAGAGAGGCCCCTAGATTAAAAAACCAAGGTTTTACATGTCCTCATATTTGATAGATGTTGTTTGTTCTTCCATAAGTTTTCTTGCTATGGGGTGGGACTGGAATCCTATCATGCCTCCTATCCATATATATTGCTCTGAATTGTGGGATAAAAATTATAAGAGGTATTTGTATGACATTTGTGATCATTTCATGGAACCATTGTTTTCCATTATATTCAACCATCATTCTCACATATTATCTCAAGGAGCTATTGAAGCTCTTAAAGACACAGGGCACTAGTATATGGGAAAACATTATACCTATATCGGGGTATTTGGTTGTACACATGTCCCACATATTCTTCCTAAATATGTCTCTAACAAGCTATTTGGTAGGGATATTTCCTATCAAACAATAGAAGAAGGGATAACTTTATTTCTAGTTGCAAGGTTTATGAGAATTTGGCCTAGGTTCCTCATTAAAGTAGGAAGGTTCACTCTATTGAACGTCCCTCATGCCAGGAAAGAAGCTTTAGTCTTGAAAAAACTATTTTTATGCAGAGGTGAAGCTAGGAGACATGATCCAAAAGGTATTGTGAGAGACCACATTAAATCTATGGGGTTAATAAACCCTTTTGTGCATGATGCTATGGGATGATTTTAAGGATGGAAATTTATTTTAAAATGTAGAAACATTAGCGAATTTTACTAATCCTTCATATGCCAACTATAAATGATTGATGATATTTTTGTAAAAATATTCAAATTTCTAAGTATTTTATATATTTTTTTATAAAATCTTTGCAATTTTAAAGGTAAAATAATTTTATCCTATAGAATTTGGGCTAATCATTTTTAAAATAGCGAATCTCGTTTTTGGAAAAACCATGGAAAATTAGCCCATGAGCGAAATTTAGCCCCTAAAATCATCATGCCAATGATTCACATAATATTTTCAAGGGAGCCCTATTATTTTAATATGTATTTAAACATGATCCATGATGAACCACGAACATAAAAATTACACAGAAGAAGAAAAAGGAAAATAACCAAAGAATAGTGGGAACTAATGATGGCCAAGGAGAAGGAGAAACAAGATGAAAAAAAGAAAGAAGAGGAAACCAAAGAAGAAGAAAGGTATAAGAGGGATATGGAGATTACAAAAGAAAGTTTCAAGAAAAGGGAAAAACCCAAACAAGAAGAAGCTAAATAAGAGGAAGAGGAAATTAGAAAAAAGAAGGAAGTGGAGTTAGTTAAGAAGAAAATGCAAGAAGACAAGAAAATAACAAAGTTAGAGGAAAAGAAAAGGATCAAATAAAAGGAAAAGAAAATGAAAGAGTTATAAGAAAAGAGAGAAAAGGAAGATGCAAATTGAAAGGATGCATAAGAAGAAATGAAGAAGGAAGAGGAAGAGAAGAAAAAATAAAAGAAAAAAGAAGAAGAGAAAATGAAAAAGGAAAAAGAAAGAAAGACAAAAGAAGAGGAAAATGGATGAGGATAAAAACAAAGAGGCAGGCCCTAGCACTATGGGAGGGAATACACTCATGAATACACCTATCATTACTCGTATCCCTTGGAGTACAATGCTAGGAAATTTCTCATACTCTTCTCGATTGATATAATTAGATGATGCCGTGGTAGATATAGGTGAATACTATTCCAACAACTCAAAGAGAAAAATTGAGAAAATGTCAACCAAAAGGAAAGTAGGTGAAGACCCTCCCAGCAAAATATTTTCCAACAAGGTAATTTCATGGAAATTGGGACGAGATCCTGAAGTCAATTCCCTAGATAATGCTTCTGCCTTGAGTGCATTTGTAGGGGAAAATTCAGTTTTATGTGTGATTTAAGTGCTACATTATATTTCCATAAGGAAAAGGTGGAAGATTTAGAAGAACAACTAAAATTCGAGAAATATCATTTGGAGGAGGATTTTAAGCAACATGTCATTGAAACATGAAAGTTTCATAGGGAACAATTAGAAACGCTAAAAATGGAGCATTCAAAAGAGATAGAAAAAATAAAAGTCTAGCACCAAGGGAGATATTGATCTTTCTTAGCAAAGAAAGTTAAAGGTTATTGTGTATGGAGTAAAGATCGAGAAACTGGTGAAAGAAAGTGAACAGGGAGGGAGCACATGCACTGGATAGTGTAAAAGAAGAAGCTACTGGGGATAATCAAGAGCTAAGAGAGCACAAAATGAATTATTCACCTAGCTGAATGTGATCCAATTTTATCAATAATAGATCATTATTCTATCTGATTAGATAGATGAAATAAAAAGGGCAGTACACCACAAAGCATGCATTTTCCAAAATCATTTATTGGCAAGAAAGGCATGGAGAGACCTGTACTCATCTATTCATATTCACCAAGAAGAAATAAATAAAGAATCAAATGGTGATGGATGGATGTAAAAAATTATTCGACGATGCTAAGAAAACCATCAACCTCTCTAATAAATCATGTGCCAAATGTGAAACTCTGTTGATGATTTTCTAGAGAAATTCAATATGCCAATCAATGAGGAGATAGCCTATGATAAATCGTGTGCCAAATGTGGAACTCTATTGATGATTTTCTAGAGAAATTCAATATGCCAGTCAATGAGGAGATAGCCCAAGTAGAACCTAACAAATTAAGGGTAGCATAGGTGGAAGAAAACAAAGATAGTATAAAGTAGGATATTGAGTAGAGGTCAACAAATACACCCTAAGAAAATACTTGGTACAAATGATCAGACAAATTACAATTGCAAATGAATTTATAAATAAAATCCACACATAAGTCAATGAGGAGATAGCCCAAGTAGAACCTAACAAATTAAGGGTAGCATAGGTGGAAGAAAACAAAGATAGTATAAAACAGGATATTGAGTAGAGGTCAACAAATACACCCTAAGAAAATACTTGGTACAAATGATCAGACAAACTACAATTGCAAATGAATTTATAAATAAAATCCACACATAACTGTAAAAATAAGTTGCAAACTTAGGGTGTGATGGAGAGTTAGAACTTGAGAAGATGAAGTTAAGAAAGCTAGAATACATCACCAAAGCATACAACTTGTGGATGAACTATGTAGAAGAATTAGCTTCGAAGATTTTTTTTATAATGTATAGTTCTTCATGGAATTTGAATTGCATATTGATTCGTAAATGGTTGGCCTATGGCCTATCTGTTTCGTCAATACAAATACTTTTGCAGAAAATAAAGCTTGGTTTCTCTAATCTCGAGATAACCTCTATTCCTTAGAACTAACTCCTATTCCTTTTTTCGCATGGTAACCAAGACACACCCATAAATAAATAAAAACCCACCGCAACAATTCAGAACTAACTCCAAATCCTTTTTTCTCACGGTAACCAAGACACACCCATAAATAAATAAAAGCCCAGGGCAACAATTCAGAGGTGAGTTTCTATTTAATTAACAAAGTAGAAGACTTTTCAATGGCTTCTAGAGGTAAGACACCTTGTCCATTTTCTGGGTAACCCATACACCACAAATTTAGAGATCATAGATTGAAGAGAGAGAAGATATATCGCCACCGAAGGTACTATACCAAAAACAAGGCACTTGCAGGTTGAGTCTTGACATTGAGCAACGAAATTGGGTCAGACGTGTTGAATTAGGAGTACGGGTGTCCATTCCAACTCATCCATAAATAAGAAAACACTTTGAATAATATACCAAATCACCCAGAGTTGAGGGGCGTTTAATTTCCTTTTGTTTAATTAACCGATCTTGTTGTAGGTGGAATCCAATGGAAGATTCAACAACTCACCCAAGAAAATATGGATGATTTGTCTACTTCGACGTCTAAAGAAAATATGGATGATTTGTCTACTTCGACGTCTAGTATAAACTTAAACGCAATTTGCATATCCTGTCATAGCCAACAAAATCGTTTTTTCTTTCAAGGAAAAAAAATAATGCAATCACATAATAGACGCAAACATATATCACAATGGAGATTCGATCTTCGAAACCCAACCAAGGAAATTAAGATTAGTATATTTTATTATGCTCCGAAAATTCATTACAATGGGTGAGCTATGCATATCTATAATCATTGTTACTTAGTAAAATAAATACAGATGGCCACTCTTAAATATTCATGCATGGATCTTCAAGCAGGCTGCACTCTTTGAGTTCTCTTCTTGCAAACTTTCTCAAAGTTCTCATTTTTTCTCTCTTCTATCTGTGTTTGCTTCGTTCATTCTTTCACTTCCTTTGGAAGGCTAACTACACTATTCGTTTCCTCTTACAATTTTTCCTAAAAGAGAAACTAAATAAAAAAATGATAATTACAATTTTACAAGGTATGTTGGGTGAGATCCAATTTGGATCACACCTCTCCATTTGCATGCTTTTGGTCTCCAAAAGCTTCAATTCCTTTCAATCTTCTTATGCAGAATTTGGGAAATTTCAAATAAATGATGTCTTCACTGTAGGATGGAAGACAAGAGATGAGTAGGCGCTACCTTTGTCATAACCCTACTATTATTCTCATGGCCTTGGATGACATTCATTTCCGCAATAGGTTGTTTGGACTACCACTGCTCCTGGGATACAAGTTGCAACAACTCTTGTTTCCCCTTGACCTTGAATCTCCAAGCTTTGTTCTTGGTTGTCTAGTTCATAGGATGGAGTTTTGGGTGAAGCCTCCAACATTTGGCCTCTCAATGTCTAGTCATTTGGGATGCTTGGTCTTCTATACTCCAACAATTGCTAGCCTTATGAACATTCTTGCAACATAAACAAACTAAGACATACATTTTCAGTCTTTGATGATGCTTGCTATCTTGGTTGATCAGTTCCTCAAAAAAATCATCTCTTTTCTACCCTCTTCCAAGCTTCTACAAACAAATTTGAGTGGTTTCTTGCACACTCCTTCTCTAGCTACCTTTTCCTCAATGGGAATGGATTCTTTTCCAATTCTTCTTTCTTTAACGAAAGTGGTTTGAGTTTCACTTGTTCTGACTTCTTTCCCACTGAACCCTAGGTCTTCATGTTTGTGCCTATGTTGAACAATAGTTGGGATTAGAATCCCTTGGCCATTATTTCCTAGCCCATGGCCATCATAGCCCATTTGCCTCACAATATTGGAACCAATGCCTCTAGTGTTCTTTCAAAGTCACAATTTTTTTATTGAGGAAGGATCTTAAAAGGTGAGTTTATCACACTTTATTTTTCCATGGTGCTAGCATCCTTATCCTTCATTACTAGCAACTATGTCACCATTTCTATTAGTGTAGCAATTTTATGCTCTAGTTTAGAAAATCTGACCTTGGTGTCTTACGTGTCATGTTCTTCATGAGGACTCCTCGCCATTGGTGATCTTCTACTTCTATGTAGGCCTAACAATAATTATTTTTCACTACTATGGTATTGGTTGTTTATTTTATAGGTGTTTCGTCAATACAAATAATTACTTTTGCGGAAAATAAATCTTGGTCTCTTTGATCTCGAGATGACCTCTATTCCTGAGAACTAAATCCAATTCCTTTGTTCACAAGGTAACCAACACATGCCCATAAATAAATGAAGAGTTGAGTATTTGATATTATAATCTTTTCTCCTTGCATTTGAGCAAAATCAACAATAAAATTTTAGGAATAAGACAAATTTAAGCAAAATGTATACTATGAAGTATTTCAAGTAATCTGGATGCACCTTAAAATATAATTTAAGATGAATATACTATTTTGTGTGCAAATAAAAATTTAGATAACTTTGAGAGCAATAATGTGCTTATTTAAACAACACCCACATTATATAACAATATAAAACACCTGGACATTATTTATGAAAATAATTATCTAATATGGTGATCCAAAATTTTTAAACCAACTAGTGTGTTTTATACAGAAACACATTGATGCATTATATTAATAGACACACTAGGGTTTCAAAAAACTTAAAAAAAAGTGTCACTTTGTTTTTTTACAATTGAAAAATGAGTGGGAATTTAAAATCTAATTTCATAAAGTGGTTTAAATAGTAAAAACCTATTTACTGTCTCATTATTTTACCAAACTTTACATTTGAGAAATTTTCAAGAGAGCCATACCTAATATTTATTATTTTTTCAAAATTTACAAGAGAAAGATTTGCAAGAGAGACATGCAGAGGAGCATTTATTGAGAAGATCATAATTTGGCAACAAAATTATTTATAAAATTAGAATTTGAAGGGTTTTTTGATTCACTCAAAACCATGCATATTAAAAAATTTAAATTTTAATGTTGATTTTAACAATAAAATATTTACAATTTGTATTTATATTTATATTTAATTAAAATTCAGAAAAATAAATCAAAATAATTTCATACTTACCTCAAACCCTTGCTTTTTCTTTCTTATGTGAATGCAATTTTATCTTAGGGTTGAACTCCCTCTATTACTTCATAATTACAATTTTTCATTTTATGAATTTTAGATTTAATGGGTTTATATTTCTATATAAAAAACTTTTGACATGTGATGCATTGGATCCAAACCCTCTTGGTCTTGTCACATTTTCTTAAAAAATGGTTTCAGGTAATCGATGCACTTGTTTGAATCTAATGAACGAGTGCTCTTGCAGATAAAACGCATTGGTAATGCTACAGCATAATTAAAAAAATTTGTTCATCGATGTGTAATTTTTTTATTTGTTCAAGATATATATATTTTTTTCAATTGAGTGCTACTACATATCACACCGTTGTATTTTATAGTTTTTTAAAAAAATAGTTTTTTGATATCGGTGTGTTTCATGTGTTTCATATATGGAACTTACCGATGCTTTTATATTATGAAAGCACACCATAATTTTTTTTTGCAGAAAATTATGTGATTTATTTATAAAATATATTTAATAGCTTGTGTATTGAATGATACATGATATATATTGATAAAAAAATGTGTAATTATTGTTGTGTACTATATCTTTTGCATATATTGGTACTTTCATTGGGGACGTACCTCCTCCCCCAGTAGATTATGATGATTATATGATGTCTGAGGTCATGGTGGCTAAGGGTCCTCGGGTGCATATACCCGGTGGCATGTGTCGTAGGTTAGATACTAGATTCAGGTTGTAGTTGGACGATTGACTCTGTGAACTTTTTACTGAGGTGGGAGTTCGTCCTATGCTCATGTGAGACATCAGGGCAGATCCAATTCTCTTGGAGATGATGAAACATAAAGACTTAATTTAAATAAAAAAAACAAAGATATTTTGATAAATTACAAAGTTCAATATGGTTGAAACTATAATTGTAAAATTACTATAAACATTTTTCTATTGCTTAGATAGTTCATATATATTCATTCTAACTAAATTATTTTTCAAAAAACAAATTACATATGAATAAATGTTATTTTCCATTTTACTAATTACTCTTTTTTAATAGACTCTTCTACGCTAAAAATTTTTATTATCAAAAGTTATGATCTCCAATGATAAGCATTTTATTGGCCCTAAAATTTTATGGATGCAAATTAATCTTCCTATTGTTATTTTTGTCATTATTTCGTAAGTTGATTGATTGCTATCAAAATTTAAATTTCTTCATTAATTGTGGTTTTATTCAATATTGGGGGCATATTTTTATAAATATTTTCAAAAGAAATGATAAAAGTATGTAAACTAACAAAGACTTAAGTTAAAAACCAAATTATCACAAAATCATGTTAGAAATTTAATTTTTAAATTTCAAACCACATTATTTGTTAAATATCTTACTTTTAAATCTACTAAACTTAGTTTTTGAATAATCATGTTAACATATCATCAAAAACTTAGTTTTTGAATCATCATGTTAACATATCATAAAAAATATTGTACTATTAAACATGCATATCAACCATATTATTACTTCTTATATCAACATAGATTATTAGGATAAATAAACAACTATGTATATTAAAATATTACCATTCAATATCTAAACACGTTTCCAACTACAAAAATATCATATGTCTTTGCATATATATATATAATTAAAAAAATTAATTAAATAAATCATGCATGGTTTAAAATATTCACAACTCAAATGCTCAAGTAAGGAATTACAATACAAATCTTAAAATTATTTCCCTAAGAGATATAAGGATTAATCTCATATCCTTAAAAAAAGTGCTTTATACAAGTGCTTGAGTGTGTCAAAGGGTAAGAAGTTTGTTAATACATGGATAAATGTCACCTTCTATACACATCACAATTCTAAGTACACCATTGTTATTGTGCTATTTTTTAGGTCTCAATGCTTTTATAACATGTTGTTAAAGGGTCAAATATCTAACATCTTGAGGAATTTTTGAAAAGAAAAATAATTTCTCACATGTGTATTTTGACTAATGGTAATATTAAATTCTTAAACACTTCAAACTTGACATATTTCTCTTTCAAGGAAAATACTTTTCTATCATTTTAGTTAAATGTTGGCATTGCCATTAATTATTCCAAGATGTTTGAGAGTGGTTTCAACATCATAAAACTTTATATGGAGAAAGTGGAATTTCATATGCCATTAAAAGTTCAATTGGTTTAACATTTTTCGGATTTCACAATTGGAAATACTTAATTTTAAGTGTTAAAACCTTTTCAAATCTTACCAAT
>JASDQU010319082.1:1321-13204 GCA_032191745.1 Picea mariana
ATTAATTATGAGACATATACCAAAATAGGCGCACTGGCCTTTAACATCTAGGCTCTCCAGCCTAATCAAAACATAAGAATCCTAGCATATAATAAGTGGCTCACCAGCCTATAAAACGCAACATATAAAAAAAAGGCTCCCTGGCCTCAAAATCGCGTGCACTCAAGTTGTTGTGCGCGGTATCCGGGAATGTGTACACTTCATCATTTTACTATGCAGTACAAGCATGCACTATGCCATGAAATGTGCATACAAAATCATATCAAACAGCTCACCAGCTTAATTACATTTTCATTTACATTACAATTGGGTTCAGCCTAGGGATATTACAATCCCCTCCTCTTATTTATGCACTGTCCTCAGTGCATCATGTACCCATATACCACAAAATTTCAAAAATCCTCAAAAATATGCGGGTACTCCGCCCGCATTGAATCCTCATGCACCCAAGTAGCGTCCTCGGAACCGTACCAGGTCCATTGGACCTTTACAATCCCTGTGGCTCGATTCCGAAGCTGTTTGATTTTTCGGTCTAGAATGCGTACTGGATGCACTTGAAAAGTGTCTTCTTTCTCCACCTGAATCACATTCTAATCAATAACATGATTAGCATCAAGTATATATTTCTTGAGTAATGATACATGGAATACATTATGAACAGACATAGATGCAGGCAATGCAATTATATAAGCTACTAGACCAATCCTCTCTAGGATTTCAAATGGCCCACAATAGCGAGCTTCCAACTTTGAACAATTTCCCAACTGTAGGGAACTTATGATGGCCCTCACTTTCAAGAATACATGATCACCCACTTTAAATTCCCTATGAGTTCTTCCCTTATCAGCATAGCTTTTCTGCCTGTCTTGTGAAGCCTTTAAATTTTGTTTTATTTTAATCATTTGCTCCTCCATTTCTTTAAGCAAATATGGCCCAGCCACTGCTCTGTCTGCTGGGTTATCCCAGCTTACTGGTGTGTTGCACTTTCTGCCATAAAGTGCCTCAAATGGGCTCATCTTTAGAGATGCTCGGTACCCATTGTTATAAGGAAACTCTACCAAGTGTAGGTAGTATTCCCATTTTGATGGTTTATCCATCACATACATTCTTAACATGTCCTCAATTACTTTCTTCACCCTCTTTGTTTGTCCATCTGATTTTGGATGATAAGTTGTACTGAAATTCAAATTTGTTCCAAATCCATTAAATAATCCTTTCCAAAATTTTGAGGTAAATTTTGGATCTCTATCAGACACAATTGTCTTGGGTATGCCATGTAATCTAGCAATTTCCTTCATATAAACATCATCAATGTTGGTTGCTTTGTGAGTGAGCTTCACTAGAACAAAATGGGCAGCTTTAGTAAGCTTATCCACCACTACCATGATAGAATCATGTTGCTTGTTTGTTCTAGGAAGTTTGGTGATGAAATCCATTGTTACAACTTCCCATTTTCACTCAGGAATGGGTAATGGTTGTAGCAAACCAGTTGGGTGTCTATGCTCGGCCTTTACTTTTTGTCATTCCAAACATCTGGCAATAAAATCAGCAACCTCTTTCTTCATGCCTAGCCAATAATATTGGCTCTTGACAGCTGCAGCAGTTTTTTGATAGCCTAGGTGCCCAGCATAAGGCACATCTCAATATCAAATTTTTCAACTTCTGGGAATTTGGTACATAAATTCTGCCCCTGTACCTAGGAATTTCATCATTATCTAGCTTGCAATCTTCAATTTTCTGCTGAAAAATACCTTCTTGTAATTTTGCCACTAATTTATTGTATTGCAAATATGATGTGGCAGCCTCTGTAATTTTGTCTTTCAAATCTGATTGGTACATACTAATGGTTGTAGCATTCAATTCATGCACTCTTATGTTGAGTACATCAGCCACTTTGTTCTCTTTCCCCTTGATATGCTTTATATCAAAGTCATATTCACTTAGAAATTCTAACCATCTGCTTTGCCTAGCATTTAGAGTTGGTTGATCAAATAAATATTTCATACCATTGTGGTCTATCCTCAGCTCAAACCTTTTCCCCATGAGGTAGTGTCTCCATTTTATCAAGGCATGCACTATGGCTGCTAACTCCAAATCATGAGTGGCATGGTGTCTTTCATGCTCCTTTAACTTCCTTGATTCATAACATATAACAAACCCATTTTGACTAAGGACTCCACCAAGTCCCTCTTTACATGCATCTGTGCATACAATGAAGTCTTCATTTGGGTCTGCAATCCTTAGTATTGGAGCACTTGTTAATAATTGTTTCAAGTGTTGAAAACTCTTTTCACAACCCAATGTCCATTGAAACTTCACACCCTTTCTTTGCAAGGAAGTGATTGGGTGTGCAATCTTTGAAAATCCTTCAATAAATCTCCTATAGTAGCCTGCAAGGCCTATGAATGATCTGACCTCTATCACATTCTTTGGCATTGAACAATCTCTAATGCCTTCTATCTTCTCAAGATCCACTGTTATCCCATCCTTTTAAATGATATGCCCCAAATAATGAATTTTCTTCTGATAAAATGAGCACTTGCTCAATTTGGAATACAACGGATGCTCCCTTAATACTTGAAACACCATCCTCAAATTATGTTCATGCTCTTCCTCTGACTTAGAATATACAATAATTTCATCCAAAAAGACAATGACAAACTTGTCTAAATATTCTCGAAAAACACCATTCATTAAGAACATGAAAATAGCTGGTGCATTTGACAACCCAAATGGCACCACTGTGAACTCATAATGACCATACATTTTCCTGAGTGTAGTCTTGTTGATATCTTCCTCTTTAATCCTTACCTGATGGTATCCTGACCTGAGATATATCTTTGAAAAGATCTTTTCATCCTTCAATTGATCAAAAAGATCATCAATCCTTGGCAGAGGGTACTTGTTCTTAACAATCACTTTATTCAACTATCTGAAATCAATGCACAATATTAATGTCCCATCTTTCTTCTTCACAAACAATATTGGGGCACCCCAAGGTGACACACTTGGGTGTATATACCCTTTCTGCAGAATTTCTTCAAGCTACATTTGCAACTCCTTCAACTTTGGTGTACTCATTCTATAAGGAGTCTTTAACATTGGAGCCGCTCCAAGCATTAAATTTATAGAGAAATCAATATCTCTTTTTGGGGGTAGTCCTGGTACCTCCTTGAACACATCTTCAAAATTTTCCAAGACTGCATGATCTTCCAAATTTGGCACCTTATCTTTAGGTGTCTCCTCCATATGAGCTGCAAATATTTGACATCTTTTCCTATAACTTTTCTTCAGCTGAAATGCAGAAATTTCTCTGATGGTTACTTCCCTGGGAATCCCCTACACTTTCCTTAGGCTCCCTTCATCATCCAAGCAATTAAATGCTTTGTTATGATAGTCTAGAATAGCATGATGTTGGTCGAGCCAATCCATACCAATTAGATAGTCATAGGAACCTAAAGGAAAGATGTTCAAAACTTCCCTGGTGTTCATTCCATTCATGTCCATAAGACATGACTTAACCATCTCATCAACTTTTCTTTTGGATCTGGTAGCCAGCTACACCAACCAAGATTTTTCATTCTTTCTTCTTGGCAAATTCAAACTTTCCACCATCTTAGGATCTATATAACTATGAATAGCTCCTAAATCAATTAAAATAGCAATGGTTTGGTTGTTGATCATACCTTCCACTTCAATCATATGTGACTGATACTCTGCTTGCTTGTTGTTTAGGGTTGCATATATCCTTGGGACATTTATGCCCATGTCCTCCACTATTTCAGCTTGTTGTACATTGTGAACAATCCTCCCTTTTTCACCTCTGTGAGGACAATCTCTAAACATGTGATATCCTTTACAACCCCAACATTGAATAGGTGTTTGCCTTGGCCTTTGACCCCATGTTTCAATCGCTCTGGGCTCTCTAGGAGTTTTTTGTCCCTATGGATTATTCCTGAAGAATTTTGGCTTAGATTACTTCTTCCTTTGATCTATCTTGAATTTCTTTTTGTCTTCCCAATATTTTTAGAAATTTGGCCTTGCTTTCTGTTGATCATATAGGCATTTATCTCTCCTTATGGTCTCCTCCAATGTCTTGGGAACATCATACTATATTTTGTCAGTGATGAATGATGGCAAACCACTCAAATACCTTTGAATCTTAATTGTCTCATCCTTGATGAAAGAGACATGCTTCAGCAGTTCTAAAAACATTCTCTCATATTCATCAATGGTCATACTCCCCAGCTTGAGTTCGAAGAACTCTTTCATTTTATTTTCATAGTATATTTTAGTCAAGTATTTCTTCTCAAAATACTTCTTGAATTCCCTCCAAGTAACACTTTTCTCTTTAATGTGTTGCACCTGCACAAGTTGATCCCACCACATGGATGTCTTTCCCTTGAGTTGATAGATGGAAATTCTAGCTTCTACATGAGAATAATAATTATGCAATTGAAAATACTTTCTCATTCCCAGCAACCATGTTTATGCATCTTCATCCTTCTTGTGCTCACCATCAAATGTAGGAGGTATGATTTTTTTCATTTCTCCCCGTAGCTCATCCACCCCAGACCTCTTATGCTTTCTGAAAAGAGATGGAGTTGAGTTGCTGCATGCTCTCCTATCGGAATTCCTTGGGGAGTGATGGTGATGTCTGCTAACACTTCTTGCTTTTATTTTCTCATCAGAAGGCCTGTGACTTCCTTATTTGCTTGAGCCACTCTCCTTATCCAATTTATTTTCTATTATGTTCAATCTTTCCAATAACTTCATGTTGAATTCATCATACTGCTCCTTGGCTCTCATAAGCCTGTCATTATCATCTTTATGGATTTGGACATCCTTATACAATTTTTTAATGGTCTCTACCATGTTAATGTTTTCATCTCTTCCTTCTTCATGTCCATTGGAGTTTGTTCCTTCAATGCCCAAATGGACATCCATCCCTCTAATGTCATCCTCCTGAATGTAAGTCCCCTTTGACTCTTCTATTCCTCTAGACTTTATGTTGATATTGATCTGATCTATTTGCTGTTAACTCTGCAAAATGTTTAGCCAACAAAACTTTGTCAGGATAATTGTTTCAACAATTTCATGAAAATATGAACCATTCTGGTTCAATAATATATATCAGAGTTATTTCTTATGATTTACTATAAATTAAATGCCCAAATAATTTTTTAGGGTGGATATTTATATTCCACTGTCCAATACCTTTCCAACACCTTCTCCCATGCTCAATTCTGAGTCTTGAGCAGAAAGTTATGGCTATTTGAAATTTTCCCATTATTTTTTCTATTCGTTTTTCAACTTGGCGCTACTCTGCGCTGTAATTATGCAATTTCGTACCTGTTCCATTGGATTTTTCATAGGATCTCAATTGGGTTTCTTCATATACATAATATGGACAATCTGTCCAAGTTTCACCTTTTTCTGGGTTCTGGGATGCTAGTTACAACCTACTGAAATTCCAGACCAGTATACCATATTGTAATTGATATGCTACAGGTTCCCTATTTTCCATATTAAATTATTTTAATATGCCCAGAAATTTAATTCATCTCTTGGAATGACTTTTATGGTTCAATGTGTTTCCATTGACTACTCATGTGCCTCAATCTGATTCTGAAGCAGAAAGTTATGGCTCTTTGAAGTTAGATGGGTCTTAAAATTTACCCTCCACTATTTGTGCTGTAACTTTCTCATAAAAGCTTCGTTTGACGAACGATTTACACCATTAGAAAGATCTCTCCGAGATATTTTATTTGAGATGAAAAGACAAGTATTCCTTGGAATACTTTTTTCTCGTGGTTTTTGAGTAGCTAAAAACTTTGTTAAGGCCCTCAAAAACACGCTACAAAAAAAATGATGTTCAAATGATATAAAACGTCGCAAAAAATCACTAGTTTTCATTAGTTGTTCACCCTTCAACCAACTTCGCGCGCACAAATTTCAAAATGTAAACCCATATTCACCATGCACAACAACAACACAAGGTAAATCACTCTTCACGCACTTTAAAACCAATGTGTATCACTTCTATGTCGCGTCAATAACTTGTGTGCACAACTTTTATGTCGCGCACCAATATCCATCGCGCGCAGTTTTAGTTCTTGCACTACTACCTATTGCGTGCAGTTTTTGTATTGCAAGCTGATATTCCACGCGCATTTCACTCTACGCACTATACAATGCCAGATTTTAGTACATCTCCACCGCGCACCAAAACTCTGCGCGCACCACTAACTAAATTATCACGCAACAACATATACCGACATTGTGCGTGCAGCTACCATACTCCACTGCGTTGTGCCAATAATGTGCACACCATGCGTGCCATTATTATGAGTGTGCACATCATGTGCACTTATTATGCATATGCACACTGTGCAATGCTAAATTTAGCGTGCGCACCCGCACACAAACATTTTTCCGCGCGGCGCTGAAATTTAGCGCGCACACCAGGAAACCACTATTTTTATGTGTGGTACCAAAATTTTAGTGCACGCACCCACACATTAACATTTTTCCATGCAGTTCCCAATTCTTACATATCTCAATCTTTTCACTACGCATTAGGCATTTTAGTGTGCCCACTTGTGCACATTCATTTTTATGTGCATCAATTCCTCTTGAATTCGGTTGCAGAAATTGGGGCTTTTGCTTAACTTTTTCCCCTATTTACCATAGACAGTCTGCAACCATGAAATTTGTTCAATTTCACCCCAATAACACCAAATCAACCTCTGCAACAATAAATCATTGTGGGTTGACATTTCTGGAATGAATTTACCCAAAATCAATTCACGAATTGAGAATTTTAATTACTAAATTCGCTCCATCTGTCATGGCTTCACTGTAACTTCGAATTCAACCAATTCCAGGCCTGAATTTGCTAGAACAGATATTAAACCAGTAATATCTCACAACTTGGATGAATTTCTCATTTTTCTCATGAATTTAACAATAGAAAATGGGGCTTTTCCCAATTTCGCGTTGTTGCTTCTAAATATTACCATGGACACTCTGCAACTCAACGGCCACTTCGAAATAAATCCTCTGTGAAATTTTGCTTCAACTCAACTTTCTTGGCCCATCTAGGCTCAATGTTGAAACTGAAGCTCTGATATCATGAAGTAATGTCCTCGACCATCCATGTCGGGCCATGCTATGCCAGAGAACTCTTATGTTCTCTCTGCGAAACATATTGTAACATACCCAGTATCCAACTGAGCTATGCCACATAAATTTTTCGAACTGCATGCAATTGAAATATATACACACAAAATATTTTGTGGAAGCATTATATATAAAATGTAAACATACAAATACATCTGTAAATACACAAATTCACATTGAAATAACAGTAAACATATACATGCAGCATATACAAGAAATACCCATAAAAATAAACACAGTTATAACTGCACATATGATAACCCATAAAAATAAGCTCATAAATAACAATGCAGCATGTAAATTTATCACACAATTGGCACTTATCTTGCTAAGAATTTCACCAACTGTGTGCAGACCTTCCACGAACCTCCCAGTCGTAGACCACATTGTTCATCACTCTCAATAGTGATTCACCCCCAAGTTGGGACTAAACTCCACCCGGGTAAAGGGATTCCTACCAGGCTAATGGCTCGTAGACAACATGAAAGACTCTGTCATAGGTGCCAACTCAAACTAACAGCCTACAGTCCCTCATTCCCCACATGCCTATCCCACCCTAGGAAGTGTGCCCCTTCTCTGCTCAACAGTCCTTCTGCTTACCCCACTTTCTTTCCGGGCTTCAGCAACAGGCCAGAAAGGAAATCTCAAAGCACTATAGCTGCAGTTCAGCACCTTCAGGAAATCAATTCTCATCAATTTTCTCACCCAGAGAGAAATTGCTCATGGGCCTGACAACTCGCCTCTTCAATATCCCACAAGCCTGACAACCCGCTTCTTCAGTCCAACTCCCAAGCTAAACAGCTACATGAACACAAAATGGCTATGGATACAAGTTCAGGTATAGTCATGAAGATACGAAAGATGGCTCAATGGTGTGTGAATACTCATGGATGATTGACTGGATGACTGAATGATGGAAAAGATGGGAAAATGAACTAAATCCCAACAATATGTATGCATGTCCCCAACTTGATACTTTTCATGTTGGGAGCTACTTTTTCCCCCTTGTCCCCAACTTTAGAGCTTAGGATAAAATAATTATCCATACTTTATTATTTAAGAAATATTAATATAATATTCCTTTTTTTGGCTTAAGATCCCTAGCTTAGCCCTTTTCCTTAACTTTTAGGCCTCTCCCCTTCCCTAACCAGTGGAATTTAGTCTCCCATCTCTTTTATCGTGGTCGATCTGTGCGGAACGATGTATTTTATATTAATTATGAGACATATACCAAAATAGGCGCACTGGCCTTTAACATCTAGTCTCTTCGGCCTAATCAAAACATAAGCATCCTAGCTTATAATAACTGGCTCACCAGCCTATAAAACGCAACATATAAACAAAAGGCTCCCTGGCCTCAAAATCACGCACACTCAAGGTGTTGCGCATGGTATGTAGGAATGTGTACACTTCATCATTTTACTGCACAGTACAAGTGCACACTATGCCATGAAATGTGCATACAAAATGATATCAAACAGCTCACCAGCTTAAGTACATTTTCATTTACATTACAATTGGGTTCGGCCTAGGGATATTACATAGGGTGCTTCATGAATTTTTGCACCTATCTTGGCACCATGTTTTGCACCTTTGCTATTTCCCTAGCCCGTGATGAGTCATGTTCGGCGTGCAATTTGACTATGTCGCACAAGTCGACAAAGTCATCAAGTGCATCGAATTCGGGGAGGCCGATGTCTTTCATTGCTTGGTTTAGCTTGGTCCAGCTTTTCTCACACTCGACCCATTTCTCTTGGATTGACCGATGAGGTTCCTGAGCCATTTTAACCCAATACTCGGTTGATTTCCTTATGCAGTCGATGTTACTTTCCCTTAGAACCCGGATGTCGTGCTCTTCGATGTCTCGGCCATGTTACATCGTGCTATTATAATCGATCCTCTCCACAGATTGGTGTGTTTTCTCGTACCACCTCTCCATATCCTTGCATGTCGCCAGTGCCATGAGGGTATCTTCTTGAAGTTCGGCTATCCTTGCGGTGAATAGGTGTCATTCATCTATAAACTTGTTGTAGGCCTCCTTGAATTCACTCCTTAGGAACATCGCGGCCTGTGTGGTGTCCTGGTAATATTTTTCCAAGTGGCGCAAATGTTCCAATTCTTTCAGAGAAGCAGCTAGCTCCTCTTCATCCCTCTTCTCTCTATCCAGGGTGGCTTTTGTGATTTCCATCCCTGTGTCGATAAGTTCGGATGTCTTGGAATTCTCTGTGTTAATCAGATTTTCCTCTGTGGTGATGAGGATGGAGCGATCTAGAGTGATCCTCCTCTTCTTGGTGGTTCTTTGCACGATAGCTTTCCTTTTCCGGTCATAAGCGATAGCATGTATGTCGGCGACTTAATGTATGTATTTGGGGATTTTCCGATCTCCCCAAGTGAGCGTATTTCCCAAGCTCCCGATGGTATATATTTGTTCAATACTGGGTTCTTGAACTTCCTATGTGTGTCCCAATGGATCGGCTTTTGTTTGTTTCTCATCGGGAAGTTGAGTAATGAATAAAATTGAAGCATTGGGGTTAGGCTTGGTACTTAATTGATAATCGGTCGTTGAGACGTTGATATCCTGCTTTGGAGCTTCTTCTTCTTGTTCGTCCGACCCTTGCTCGTCATTCGGACTATCCGCTTGGGTCTCCGGTGCATCAGGCAGGTCAGTGTCCAAGACACTTTCGACCTCTTGTTCATTCTATGGAAGGAAAATTTGAGCATCGGGAGTTGGGGAATATTCCTTCTCTGGCTCCTTTTCCTCCATGATTGGTACAGGGGTCACCAGGGATACCTCCAGGCTCTCTTCATCATCGTGGATTTTTATCAATTCACAAAGGGGGTTTGGTGCACTCACTCTCCCTGGTGTTCCGACTGTCTCCAGCTGAGCTGAAACATCCCTTGGTGATCCGACCTATGGCATTGTGATTTCAAGGTTGTCTAACCCAGATATTTCATCAATGTCTATTAGTTTGGGGCCACTTGGGCATGCTTGGATTTCATCTGGGTTGTCGGTAGGCGATCTTGTCATTCCTATGAGGTCAAGGTCATATTGCATTTGATCAATCACTCATTGAGCATGTTCTATCATGATCAACCCCCTTTCCCGTGCGTCATGTGTCATATAGAAACCTCTATCCTACATTGGGGCTACCAGGGGAACCTTTGTTTCTTTTGTCGCTATCATTTCTTCCCTGGCTCTGAGGGCCTCTTGATTTGATTTCTCTATGGTTGTCACATGTTCATCCAGGATCATGGCTCTGAACCTGGTCATTTTGGGGTCGACCATCCTTGCCACCACCTTGTCCTGGTCTTGGGAATTTTCTGTGAAGATTTCATCTTCAAAACTGTTGTGGGAGTACGGCTAGTAGGACGACACTTGTGAAGCATGTTTCAATACTAGACCCTTTAGATCGTTCTTGCATAATCATCTTGTCTAGAATCTGAACTCTAGTTGGCTCATCCCTTCTTGTTTGGCTTGATCCATGTCCTTCACCATGTAGAAACCTACATGGAAACCATAAGGTATGAACGCCTGCTTATTTTCCTTGACCAGGGTGGCGTTGTGACCTTGCAGGATGGTCTGGTAGCATATCTCTCCTACAACAAGTCAGTCAGGGACATGCACTGGTAGGAGATGTGGTGCTCTGGTGGCCCTAAACACCCTGATGTAGGTGTCGTTCTCGTCCAAGTACCAGTGGCCCACCTTTGATATCATCTTTTTGGCCGCAGCCGATAGTATCGGGCATTCTTTCTTAAAAAGAATGAAACAAATATGTGTGATGAATTCATTGCAGATGAGGGATTAAGATTCCTTATACTTTTTCTCCCATGTGATGCTAGATATACATGGATCGGGAGCTCTGGGACGTGTCAGCTCAGGTTCATGCCGGTGAAAACGTTTCTCGTGCACATGACATCAAGTAAATATGAATCCATGTAGAAGGTTGGTGTCTCTCCTTCCTTCGGCGTTTGAGACTGTTGTATGCAGATGCTCAGTTGCCTAGAAATGATCGCTCCCCAGTTGAAGTCACTCCCATAAATTGCCACTATGTAAGCTAAGGGCATCCATGCCTCTGAAAATCTGAAGCAGTCCTTTTCTCCATATAATCGGTAGATGAGAGCCATCAAGTAGATGTATGAATCCCTTAAGTTGGTTTTCTGGTACCATCCAGTGCTCCAGTTGGTGTATTTATTATCCTCCCTCCACCATGAGGCCATCACTCGGCTGGTGTCATGGCACTCATAAAATTTTGTGACAAAATTTGTGTTTAGTTGCTCCTCAGGGTCTCTAAGCTTGTAATACTTCTGGACTTTGACCGATAAGAACACTCCAACACAACCACCATTGTCATCATTGATAAAACATGTCTGTGTGTCTGTGTGGTCGATGAGCCACTTCAAAATTTCTATACATGGAAAGACGGGGGTTCTTCTTGCTACCATGTGCAGGTACGATCGTTGGATATTTAGAAACACCTCATCGTCAAGCGCCCTCAAATATGGGTCACTGTGTGGGATATATTATGGGTATTCTTCCCATATGATCTTTTTAAAGAGCTCTCCCCAATGTGGGAGTGTCTCCTTGGACCCTGTGCTTGCCTATGTATCTCCAAAGTCCAGAGGATGAATAAAAACCTTCTTCATCATTGTTTTGATAACAGGTTCTAGTCTTGGGGTGTATTCCAATTGTTTTGTGACCCC
>JASDQU010319083.1:0-13204 GCA_032191745.1 Picea mariana
TGAGGCGACGGTTCATGGATTGTGGTTGTGTAATTTTATCTCAGGACTTGGGGTTGTCGACTATATTGCCAAGCCGCTGAGGATTCATTGTGATAATGCCGTAGCCATATTCTTCTCTAAGAACGACAGGTATTCTAATGGTGCTAAACACATGGAATTGAAATACTTTTCCGTAAAAGAAGAAGTTCAGAAACAACGAGTGTCAATTGAACGCATAAGCACACTGCTTATGGTTGCAGATCCATTGATGAAAGGATTTCCACCAAAGGCATTTAAGGAACATGCTAACAGAATGGGAATTGAACGTAGCACATAACAATTGCTACTTTTATGAAATGGATCACATAATGATGCTTGTCTTATTTGACACTTTGAGATCTTAATAAAAGTGTTTCTGTTTGATAAATCCTGTTCTAAATGTGTACGTACATGTATGAGAATAAATGTATAAGGACACGAATAGTCTCTGACAAGGGACATTATTGTTGGACCTTATGAAATCACTCCTTGTTTACAGACTAATTTTAAACAAGTTACTGATGTTGTGGTACATGAAAGGGACTATGTTGTCTTATTGACATGGAACCATCACAACTCGCATTACTAGGTTGTTTAATTATAGTATTATGATGACCAAACTGAAAACCAAGATGAATATGACTTATGGCGCACCTAATGTCTACTCTATTAAACTCTAACATTAAGTTGTCATATGTGCCAAGTGGGAGAATGTAAGACTAATTTATTGAATTAGTGTTTAAATGACCCATATGAAGAGACGGATACAAGAACCGTCGTTACAGTTTTCCGGAGCTCTTGGTAACGGAATGGTGTCGAATCTCCTACTCTGATGGACAGGTGGAGAATAACAGTCTTGGGGAAACTGGTCCTCTCTCTGCCCATAAAAGAACCTTTAGAATACCCAACCTCATCGATCTGAAGGTGCGTATGGCAGCAGGGTAGGAAAGAGAAACTCGATTTCCGTTCTGTGCAGAGGGTTCCAAAAGAGGGTTCTGTGCAGAGGGTTCCAGAAAGACGTTTCTGTGCAAGAGTGCTCACTGCAGAGGAACATAGGGTTTGGAAAACAAATGGATCCAGGTATTAAGTTAATTAAATTCCGCTTCAATATAATGCAGGTTGAAAACTTGAAAGTTCTAGGTCCTGCAAATAACAAACAGAAATTTAGTTTGTATTAAGGAAAGATCTAACAGCCCTAGCTACTTGCTACCACTGAAGGGATTCTTCACAGCCTCCATGACGCTCTGTGTAGCACCCTTCGCCTTTTTGCCAGCCTACATTAACATGATCCAAACTTCATTATTTTCAATACATTCAAAACAAGAAAAAAACCTTCAAATTTAATTGTTCATCTATTCAATCAGGTCTTCTAAAACTACAAATACACTATTTTTAAATAAAATTATCAACTACCTGTTGGAAGAAAAATCCATTTTGTTCCTTCCCCTGTTGGGTTGTACCCATGGCAGACTGAACCATTCCCTTGGTCGCCTCAGTCGCCTGAGAAGCCTTCTCCTGAGTCATATCCTTCATTTGACCAGTCTTGTCTTGAGCAGCACTGGCTGCCTCAGAATTTTTTTGTTGAACAGTTCCCATTATCCCCTTAGAAAAACAAAATATACAATACCATCAATAACCAGTAAGTTTTTAAAAATGTCCATGCTAAAGAAAATGAGAGTACAAATAATATATATCGTTACTTGAGTTGTTTGTTGATCTTGTCCAGCCTTCTCCTGCCCATATTTCTTGTACTGCTTGATCCAGGTGGATCCAAAACTGCTTGAAAATACTCAAATGCAGAAAAGGAGAATCTAAGAATGACCCAGAAGTTTCAGAAGGGTTTCTAGGCTCAAAAAAATGCTTAAAAATCAAACTTCTAAGAATTGGATGAAACCATATCCATTGCATCCGGATCGTTCTCCCGATTCTGGCCATATAACTATTTTCTCAAGCGGAGCTCGTATGAAGAAGTTATGACACTCTGAAGTTTTTTGAAGACGGCGAAAAAAACTCAAACAGTCAGCATACCATATTGATGACGTCAGTAGTACGAATGCTGACGTCATCTTGACACGTAGTAGCCTGAGAACGTGACATGTGTCAGGTCATACAAAGGATGACATCATCCGTACAAACGATGATGTTAGTAGGACACGTGGCAAGCCATACAGGTGACACGTGGCAGGTCCGTATGGATGATGACGTCAGCGTGACATGTGGTAGGCCGTACAGGAGATGACGTCAGTAGTAAGGATGATGATGTCAGTATGACATGTGGTAGATCATACAGGTGACATGTGGCAGGGTCGTATAGGTGATGACATCAGCAGTACGGATGATGACGCCATCATGACACATGACAGGTCGTACAGGTGACACGTGGCAGGGTCGTACGGATGATGATGCCATCCGTACGGATGATGACATCAGCAGGTGATACATGGCAGGGTCATACGGATGATGATATCAGCAGGGCATGTGGCATCAGCCAATGAGAGGCTGACACATGGCCCAATCAGAAGGCACCACGTGTCCCTTTCTAGAAGCCCATCAGTTTGGCAGATTCAACCAAATCTGGCGGACTTCTGCCAAATCTAGATGAGGTTCGCTAAATTTGGAAAACTAGTTAGCGGCTCTGCTTATTTATCTGGGCATGCGAAACGAGGCAGAGGGAGTTTGGAGATGCTGCATTGGAATCCGTGCCAGGAGATGTCCTCGGTGACCTGCTCAGAAATAGGTCAACTTTATACTCAAAAGTTGCAAAATTTTGAGAGGATTCTGAATATGCTCTCTGTTTCTTCATCAGAGTAGTTGGACAACAAATTTCCTTCAGAAGAGGAGTGGCACGCTTTTCAATACTGTACGGATCTAACAGGCAAAAGCTGCATTGGAATTCGTGCTAGGAGGTGTCCTAGGCCACTTGCTCAGAAATAGGTCAACTTTATACTCAAAAGTTGCATAATTTTGAGAGGATTCTGAATATACTCTTTGTTTCTTCATCAGAGTAGTCGAACAGAAAAGTGCCTCCAGAGCCCATTTGAGCGAGCCAAGCATACTCGAGTTTACAGTCAAAAGTTACAGAATGATGTTTTGCAGCCACCTATGATGTCTGTTTCTGCCCAGAATTGCAGATCTGAAAGTTGGTTTTTGAGAGCCCTTATGTAAGCCTTTTCTTTGTAATTTTTAAGCATTTGAGATTAATTAAAGAGCGGTTGCACTGTTGGAGTGGAGTCAAAGATGTAGCCAGGAAGTTTGGTGAATTCCGTTACCAAATCTTGTTCATAGATAGTTTTCTTACATGTTTATGTGCTCATATGCTTGATAGATATTCTTTAATTTTGCATTACAAAGATGGTTAACAGTTAAAAATTTCACATGCAAATAATGGTTAAAAGATATTAAATTTTAGATCAAGTAAAATTTTCAAATCAAGTTGGTATTAGAGTGAGGTTAACCATTGTTTTGTGAGTTGATGTTAACAAGATCCAAGCTTCAACGTGGTGAAGGAGAACTTGAAGAGTTCGATCAAGAGATTGGATCAAGAAGAGGAATGATGTCTTCACCAAAAGGAGAAGAAGTAGTTTCTTCTATCCCTTCTGAAGGGGAATTTCTGAAAGCTTTCATGAGAATGAAAACGATGGTAGAGGAGCTCTATCAAGATCGAAAGAAAGGTGAACAAGGTGGACCATATCATACATAAGGTAAAAAACAAGGAGGTGATGAGGAACCCCCTAAAACCCCACCAAATTCTCCATCTCTTCTTGATGGTTCTATTTCTTCTCCATTTGAAAGGAAAAAAACAAAAGTTGATCTTAATATGCCTCATTTAAAGCTTGATATTAATTTTGATTTACCTATGTATAATGGAGAACTTAATACTGAAAAATTGGACAATCGGATCTGTCAAATTGAAGTTTATTGCAGGATTCAAAATTTTACTGAATATGTTGTTAAAATTCGATTGACTTCTCTTCGACTTGGAGGGATTGCTCTCATTTGGTGGGAGAGAAGATCTCAAGAGGATCTTGCAACAAAAGGCAAAATCGTTTCCTCTTGGTATGAGTTCACTTCAGCACTTAAAAAACAATTTTATCAATTAGGGTATATGCAGCAAGCTATGATGGATTGGCAGAATTTGAGACAAGGTAAGGGACAAAGTGTGCAAGAATACACACAAGAATTTTGTAAAAGAGCATTGGTACTTGGTATACCTCTCTACACCCAAGAACTCTTCTCAAGTATATAGGAGGATTGCATAGTTATTTACTTCATATGATATTGATGCTTAATCCAACTAACCTTGACGAGGTGTGTGTTCAAGCAACTCACATTGATTCAAAAGGGAAGAGTGTTCATGATGTTTCTTTTGCTGAATCCATCCAGGAAAAAGAAGATAAGGAAAAGTGGAAAGTTAAACATGCAGCTACAATGAAGAAGGGTGATGAGAGACCTACATGCTCGCATTGTCAAAAGCAAGGGCATGAAGAGGCAAAGAGTTGGAAGCTACATCCTGAAATTAAACCAAAGTGGTTTAAAGATCATAAGAGGAAGCAAACAACCACAGTTATCGTTGAGAATCTTGGATCATATTCTGAGGACGAAACAAAGATAACAATCGTAGGTGTGAAAGGTAAATCTATTGTTTATAATGATGTTAACATTGGTTCTTCATTTGCTTCTACTTCTAAAAATGATTACAATTCTAAGGATAGAAAGAGGAATGCATTGTTTCATATAAGAGTGATTACAAAACAAACAAAGGTTGACACACTCATAGATAGTGGATCTCAAGTTAATCTTGTTTCAGAAGAAGTAGTTAATCAATTGGGATTAACAAAAAAACCACACAAGAAACCTTATCCATTAGGTTGGGTATGCAAAGATAAAAGATTACAAGTAATACAACAATGCGATCTAAAGTTTTCAATTACATCTAAGTTTGTAGATGAGGTTGAATTTGATGTAGTCCCACTAGATATCTGTCGAATTGTATTGGGTAGTCCGTATTATATGATCGAAAATCGATCTTCTATCGAGAACATAATCAGTATCACTTGTTTAAAGAAGGAATTGAGTACATAGTGCATTCACATTCATTCAAAAACGACAAATCATTCGGCACTACACAATAATTAAAAAGGGTTGTTAATGCAAGTCGAAATTCGGCACTTATGTCTATACAATGTAAGGAAGAAAAAAATCCTAAGCATGAAAAAGAAGTGTCATTTCACTACAATGCACCTGTTTTGGTTGATAGTGTTTCTATGGTTAAAAGTCAGCATGGTTCGGGTACAATCTCTTTCACATGTTCAATGTTTATATTCAACTTATTAGTCACCAACAGTATGTGGTTGGGTTCGATAATGCTGAATGAAGATGTGATTAATAATGTGATTAATGTACTTAACAATGTCAGTGTCGTGTTGATTGTTGTATTGCTAAGTCAGATGTACAAGTTCCAGGAGGAATGGATAGGTGATATAGGACAAGTGAGACAAACATGTCCTCACTTATTTTCTGAACGATTTCATGTTTTTTGTGGTCCAAAAGCTTCTCAGTGGGGAGGTGTGATCCAGGTGGATCCATAACCGCTTGAAAATACTTAGTTGCAAAAAATGAGGATCTAGGAATGACCCAGAAGTCTCAGAAGGGTCCCTAGGCTCAGAAAAATGCTTAAACATCAAAGTTCTCAGAATTGGATGAAACTAACTCCAATGCATCAGGCTCGTTCTCCCGATTCCATCCATATAATTATTTTCTCAAACGGAGCTCGTATGAAGAAGTTATGACACTCTGAAGTTTTTCGAAAACAACCACAAAAAGTCATACAGTCAACAAGCCGTATTGATGACGTCAGTAGTACGGATGTTGACATTAGCTTGACACGTAGTAGCATGAGAATGTGACACATGGTAGGTTGTATAGAGGATGATGCCATCTGTATAGACGATGACGTCAGCAAGACACGTGGCAGGTCGTACAGGTGAAACGTGGCAAGGTCGTACAGATGATGATGTCAACATGACACATGGCAGGTCGTACAGGTGATGACATTAGCAGTATGGATGATGATGTTAGCATGACACGTGGCAGGGTTGTACATGTGATGACATCAGTAGTATAGATGATGACGTCAACATGACACGTGGCAGGTCATACAAGTGACATGTGGCAGGGCTGTACAGATGATGACATCAGTAGGTGATACGTGTCAAGGTCGTACGGATGATGATGTCAACAGGACTTGTGGCATTAGCCAATGAGAGGTTGACACATGGCCCAATCAGAAGGTGCCACATGTCCCCTTCTAGAAGCCCATCAGTTTGGCGGATTCAACCAAATCTAGTAGTTACCATCAAATCTGGAAGAGGTTCGCTAAATTTGGTGAACTAGTTAGCGATTATGCTTATTTATACAGGCACGCAAAATGAGGCAGGGGGAGTTGGTAGATGCTGCATTGGAATCCATGCCAGGAGATGTCCTAGGTGACTTGCTCAGAAATAGGTCGACTTTATACTCAAAAGTTGCAGAATTTCGAGAGGATTCCGAATATGCTCTCTGTTTCTTCATCAGAGTAGTCGAACAACAAAGTCCCTTCAGAAGAGGAGTCGCACGCTTTTCGAGACTGTATTGATCTGACAGATAGAAGATGCATTGGAATTCGTGCCAGGAGGTGTCCCGGGCAACCTACTCAGAAATAGGTCGATTTTATACTCAAAAGTTACAGAATTTCGAGAGAATTCTGAATCTTCATTAGAGTAGTCAAACAAAAAAGTGCCTCCATAGCCCATTTGAATGAGCCAAGCATACTCGAGTTTATAGTCAAAAGTTGCAGAATGACGTTTTCCAGCCACCTATGATGTTTGTTTCTGCCTAGAATTGCAGATCTAAAAGTTGGTTTTCGAGAGCTCTTATGTAAGCCTTTTCTTTGTAATTTTTAAGCATTTGAGATTAATTAAAGAGCGGTTTCACTGTTGGAGTGGACCCAGAGACGTAGCCAGGAAGTCTTGTGAACTCCGTTACCAAATCTTGTTCATAGATGGTTTGCGTACATGTTTATGTGCTCATATGCTTGATAGATATTCTTTAATTTTGCATTACAAAGATGGTTAACAGTTAAAAATTTCACATGCAAATAATGGTTAAAAGATCTTGAATTTTGGATCAAGTAAAATTTTCAAATCACTGCTCCGCCATCTCTTGTTGACTGATACTGCTATGAACAGATGTCGCCAAAATCTTCAAAGCATGTCATCCATGCACTGACACAGATACGGAGATAACGAATACTATGACCAGATCACGGGCCGTGCCTAAATCCCATCATCATTAAATACGAGTGTTTTTGAACCGTATGAAGAACACACACTAGAATTTTTTCAATGAGAATGGAGTAGTGGTTTCAATAGTGAGTAGGCTAACTCGGGAGCAAACAAAGTCGTTTTTCAGGTAAAAAATTAGACTTGAATCTGGCCAGATTTTCAGGGGTAGCCTGAGTTTTACATGGATCAAAGTTCCATGCATTTTAAAACCTTATCAAGGGATTTTTCCCCATTTTAAACCAACTTAGATGTTCATAAAATTCATCATAGTTTTAGATTGGCTGGAAATTTAAAATGCACTGTGAGACGACCCGCAGGAAAGGTAACTAGGGATGAAAAATTGCTCCAGAGTTAGCCCACCTCATATCAATAGTACTTAATTCGTTCTATGCCTCATCTACATATGCATTGGACAAAATCAATGTGAAAAAGGCATAAGCATTTTTGGTAATAAGATGGGAATTAAAAATATTTATTTTAAAAGTCAATGTAGAAAAACATGCCAAAGGTGTACCTCATATAAAATACTCGGAGTTACACAATATTGTTAATTAATTGTGATAGTGTTAGTACTAGTTTAGTTCCTGTCATTAGTATGCATCAGGATCGAGATTAAGGGGTCAAAATTCAAGAGATTGAAAGAAAGCTTGTAGAGCTCACACATCAAAGAAACAAAGCATATGGTTCGGCACGAGGAAATGTACAACAAAAAACCAAGCCCTAAGGGCTCAAGACTGACTCGAGACTCATTCTCAATAGTCGAGTGTTTATGAGGAGCACGAAAGGTGCTTATCTCGCCCAAAATAAGTTTAAGCCCCCGCCCAAATAGAACCATATCACATAACCAAGGCATAAAAAATGAGCAAGGGTGAATGTGTGGGCCAGATCATCGAACAGTTGCAAGCAAGCCTAATCAATGATGGAGGAAAATGGTCGCATCGGAAAAGAATATGGAATTTAACGTAGCATCGAGGCGCGATAATGGTTTTAGGGTGCTATGTGTCAAAGAATAAAAGGTGTTGCATGGTAAAGAACGAACAAGGAAACCACTCCTTAAGGGTCACAACAACTGTATTTTTATCCTGCCAAGATCGCACATGAGACAACTCACCACCTATAGGCCCACTCATTCAACACCACCTGGAGTCAACATGGTAATCCACCTAGACAGCTAGAAAGATGAAGAACACTTAATAGGAAAGCCATGTGTATTTCAAGCCTTTCATAGATCACCATTTGTCGTAAGGGGTCCCACCATTGTTCTCGATTGCCATGTTAGAATGAGCCATACATACGCCGATCTTGGAAAGACACTTCAACACCTACATGGACCAACCCCAACTTGCCATTTGTCCACGTATTCATGCTAATGTCAACATGATGTCATCCAAGTTTTGTGCATTTTCCATATTTCGAAGGCTCTAAACTATTGGGAAAATGACACAAGTATGAAAGAAAAGGCACAAGGGAAAACATTTCAATCGAGTGGAAAGATTCACTGACAATGTCACATACCCACTACGGAAAAAATAAAATTTCCGCTCTTCTTCAAGGGATAGAATCCCCGAATTCCTATGGGGGCCTAGCATAGGCTATCTCTTCCCTTATCCACCTCCATGTGATTGTTGGTTATGACCACAGGCCAAGCCAAGAGGTGCCTTTCGCATTTCATGACTCAGCGATGCAAGAGAGTCAAGTCTTTCGACTCTTCAAACCTCGAAACCTGGAATCTTACCTTCGATGAGATCAATGGCTGCAAATCTCCCCCTGATTCGATGGTCCTGGCCGTATTGGGATTTTGGTAACCGGGAGTTTGAAATGCAGCGACCAAAACCACTGGTCACTCCATTCCTCGAATTTCGATATAGGAATTCGTGTATGAGATCAACGACCCTCGTTGATTTGGATATGATGGTCACTATCCCTCTTGAGCTTAAGGGTGTTGAAAGACACTCAGTCTTAATTGCGCATCGGGGTTTTGTATACCGAGATTTCGCGACTTGTGAAGATGAGGGTTCTTTCCCTCTGGTTTCCTAGATGTCAAAACGCTGAAACTTATTCACACTAAACCGACTCATCCACAGAGTGCATCAAGGTTTCATATACTGATATTTCACGACTTGCGAAGACGAGGGGTCTTGCCCTCTGGTTTCTCGGATGCCAAAATGCCAAAAGTTATTCACACTAAACTAATGGTTTAGATCACTCATGGATCAATGACCATGATCACATCGCGATTTCGCGAATCGTGAGTTCGTGCGGTCTTACCCTTTGACCACTCCAAGTTTCAAGTCAACGAAATGATACCCAACTACCACGTGTCCTGTGTCGATGGAGAATTTTGAATACTTCAGGACTTTCAGGACTTTGACTAGTCCTCTCTCCCCTGGATGCACCAAGTTAAACCTCGTGTGCCTTTTCTGGATCCAATGGCTATCGATCCCCTGCACTCGATCTGATGATTCAGATCTATTCTCCTACACACTCTTCTCCGACTCTCTGGACGTAGGCTCCAACAGTCCATATTTTCCCCTGCGAATCGACAATTTGCCCTTCAAGAATTTGGGGAAATCCTCACCTCTATTTCCCAAATTGAACCAATGGTTCAGATCCGATTTCGATCACGGTCTATTTTTCACTCTTGAGCTTTCATATGCTTTGAAACCTCCAAAAGGGTTTCTCGACCTCTACACTCCATGTAGGGTTCTTACACACAACGGTGTGATCCTTCCTGAACTTTTCCAGGACTTAAGGAGTTCTGGGTTCGGTTTTCCTCTCAGAGAGCCTATGCCGATCTGCACTACCTCTCCTGAGCTTAACAAACTGCGTCCTCTAAGGGACTCTAAACAATTAGGAGGGTTGGCATGCGTACATGAAATTGAGTCCGGGGTCGACGAACACACAGTTCGTGAATCTGGCTTATGCTTCCATAGGACACAAGCATTTACGAGTATAAAGTCATCTCCTAACCATATAATTTCTTACTGGCCTAGTTATACAATCAAGAAGAAATAAGAGAGATACAGTATATCCATTAAGAAATATGCACAATTCTTGAAACATACACAGTATAACCAATTCATACATAGTTACGGATGAATTACATAGGGTAGGAAATCGCTTATCTATTACTGGTTGCCACCAACCAACTGACTGTGGGTGTTCATCCTTCCACATAACCATAGGCACATAGGCAATCATTCTTAGCAATCTGGTCACCCCCATGCCAAGCCATGATATCACCAAGGAGTTCTCACAGTTCTCAGGAGCTATGTCTCTGTTCCTAGCTTCTGCTCAGGTCCTGTTCTCTGCAACTCAAATCTTTCTCTTTCGGTTATGCCTTCGGTGAGGTTTCTCAAATGCTCCTCGACATCAAGCTCATGGCCTTCAGTTCGTGACTAGCTGGAGAGCTTTGCGCATCTCCCTTGCGATCTTACGCTCTCTTTGTTTGGTGTCTCCTCTCCCATGTGTATCCCTCTTACCTTGGAAGGTTTGTCGACCTATCCTATTCCTTCTGTCAGAAGGAAGCTCAGGTTTGCAGGTCCCTGCGGTACTTCGGGCTGACAGCCCATGTTTCCATTCATGGGGGTGGTTGATTGTTCAACCACCAGTCCTTTCTTCATTAACTGATTTCTTTCCTTGGGATTCGAAGGAGGCTTGGCATCCTTATCAAGGGAGATTTGTGCTTATTTGTCATAACGAATCCTCTCTTATAGTTTTCACATTCTTCCTCTAGTGATATCATGGCCAGTACTTTCAAGGCTTCACCCCCACAATTAGTCATTGGAAACTCACATAACAATACATTTACATTGTCCTTATGCATTAGAATGGTAATTCCTATTTTATGATTAATTACAAATTGGGGAAAACGGGGTGTTACAGACAACCTGCCAAATCTGTTAGAAATGACGCGACATGTAACATGATATCCAGCATAACATTTTCCATATTACTCCCCTCATCATATTGATTTCTGTAGTCGTCAAAGAATAACAATAATTTTCCTCGACGTGCTAGTTCACTCATGTCTTGGATTTAACAGATTGGGCTAGGTGTGACTAGTCATGTCGATCCCTGGGCTATCTCACAAGACATGTCAAGTTTCGATAAGAAAGAGCAGGGGAATTGGGGATAAACCATTCTACAAATAATATAGTTTCTGATGATACAAAGATCATGATGCCAAATATAGTAGACGATGATTTGTCTATGCAAACCCCTTCCACAAGAGAGGATTATCGACCATCCTGTCTATAGATGTGGGGAGAAAATGTTTAGTGCATTGCTAAGGAAATAATTTCCTTCTCTGGTATCATTAGTGCAACATGGAAATTAGAAGGGAATTCAGAAGTCTACCCTAACCTACAGTAGTATCAATTTCCAAGATTGAGGTAGCAGCTGAAGGAAGGAGATTCAAAGCTCTAGTCAGTGCTACCATGCACCAAAAAAGGGTGGTATTGAAGGGGCCTCTTAGGCCCCAATAGTCGTCACATATATGTTATTAGAAATTAGACTACATGATAATGAGTACTAAAGTAAAAATANGGGGCCTAAGAGGCCCCAATAGTCGTCACATATATGTTATTAGAAATTAGACTACATGATAATGAGTACTAAAGTAAAAATATATGTAACAAGTGGTAAATGTAACTACACAAAGGATTAGTTGGAGGTTGTGCAACCGCCCAACCATTTACCTATTGTATAAATAACTCTAAATATGGAATACAAACTTGTAATGGAATTCCTTCCCCACATTTATCTCCTTCTTTCTTGGGACCATGTGTGTCTTGATGTGTGTTACAATGTAGTCTCTCTTAGATGCTTATCTCAATTGCATGGACTACAACATTTTGGTTTCATTTTCATGTGACTTGAACTTGGAGAAAGCTAGAAACTTTGAGCTTGGGTGGAATATTGGCTCGAGAAGCTCATAGAATTATTTGAGATGCATGAAGGGAATCTTGGAGTGGTCGTTTTCCTAGATTTTTTCATCATACAAATTGATCGCGGATGTTGTGTGAAGGAAAACCTGCATAAGAAATTAGAAAGTTCATCAAATGAAAGAAAGTAAAATAAAAATATATTCTCGATGACAAGTAAGAGTCTCTCCCACTCCCATACTACGAATCACAGATGTATTAAAAGAAAAAAAATATGTGAGCTAGAAGTTGAAAGTTGAATGGTTGATCTATTGCAATGCGTTTCTTAAAGGAACTGACCCTTGGTCGTGGAGGACATGGTGGTCACACAAGGAAATGATCATTCATGCATGCTTGTCACTATGAAAGAGATGGATCGTAGAGATGTGGAAGGACAATGGCTCTAGAGTAAAAACATAATTGGATGAAATTCACATGCATATGTCGATCTTATTTTGTCGAAGGATGTTCGAAACCCATCCTTGCAAAAAGAGAAATTTTCTTTTGGAGCGCCAGCAAAATGTCCCTATCACAGAGTGGAGAAAGATCACACACTATTTTTTTCCTTGTCAGTTCGATGGGAAATCATGGAGAGTGCCTCATACATCACTCTCACTGTTGGGATTTAAAAATCATTGGAATATACACAGATTTAAAATACCATAATCAGAGAGAAATTGTGAATCTATGCAGTTGGCATCCATGGATGGCTATTAGCATCATCTACTAAAATAATGAAGCTTTCATGCAGAGGAGATGCTCGTTGATCGCTACTTGTGGGGTCATATTGGGAGGCAGTGTGGACTAGAATGCAAGCACCAGGTTGAAATGTCTCCCAATTATGGAAATCTCAAGCGAAGAAAAATCAGAAAGCAAGCCCATACTAACGATCACGTTGGATTTGATGCTTTTGATGTCTATGCCGAAATGGTTTCCATC
>JASDQU010319084.1:0-13204 GCA_032191745.1 Picea mariana
TTCTATCCTTGCCAAGAGTATACTTGCATCATTGCATTGGGCAATCCATCTCACCCCTTGAGTGGATTAGCAAAGAATTATTTCACCATTTTCATTTTCATTTTCAAAGTTGTAAGAAGAGCTTATTTGTGGGGGTCCAAGAGCCCTCCCTTGGAGGAAGAAGGGACTCATAGTCCTCTTGCTTCTTGGTGTTTTATTTCACTAATATCAGCCTTATCATTGGTGACATGGGTCTCATTGTTTCTTTTGTCCTTATGTCCCTATGTTTATCCAATTAGTTGTTGTTTTATTTCTTAGTTTAATTCTTAGTTGTTTTATATTTCTTTTTCTAACCCTTTTCCTTACAGCTGTCCTACTTAGCAAACCCAACTAAGCTTGCAAGCACCTCTATTTTTCTCACTAAGGTGATGAAAGAGGCACAACAGTTGGAAAGAGAGGCTAAGTGTTGAGCCTAGGGGCTTAAGTCCTTAGGAATAATATTTTAATATTATTCCAAAAGCCATGTGAAATATATAATTTTATCCTAAGTTCCTAAAAAAAGGAATGTATGCTGATGGATTGCATGAAACTTCATGGGTGACATGTGTTGACCCAGGCACATGCAGTTAAAAACTATAGAAGTCATTCATGGAGGGGATCAGTCATTTTGTCATCCTCCGTCAGAGTTCCCGTGATGCTCGTTGGAACCCGTTTTGCCTCTGCGTGTACATCTGCATTGTTTTCCTGGTCACACACCCTGAAACTCATGGGAAAACCGACAGACTGATCTGCGTCTATGAGAAGTCCGAGTATTCCGTATTTTTCTGAGCCATGTGGTGTCATGACTATGGGATGTTGTGACCATGCAGTTCATTCATGAGTTGTTCTGTGTCTTCTGAGGAACCCGACACCTGGTTAATCTCCCTAGTTGTGTCGTGTTTTAGGGTGGGTTGTTGTTGCCTGTGGTGCCATGCCCATCTATGGTTGTTGTTGTCATCCCCATGTGAATGTATGTTGAACCGTTGTTGTTGTCCTCCTTGTGTTGGAATGGAGTTGAAGAGGCAAGTTGTTAGGCCTGTGAGCAACTCTCTCCAGGTGAGAGAGTCTATTGGGAAGTGGTTTTCTCCTAGAGAGAGTCCAGTACCAGCTACGGAGCTCTGAGAATTTTTGATCTGGCTTATTGTCGAGACCCAGAGAGGGAGTTGAAGCACCGATGGACTATGCTTGTGAAGGTGTATACTCCTAGGTGGAACAAGCATGTGTGGAATGAGAGTCCATGAGTAGTGGGCATAAGAAGGCTCCTAGAGAGAATCCTTCTGGTTGCTCTGTGCAGTTTTCCCTGTAACCTCAGCCTAGACTAGGATTCCTTGCCTTGGGTGGAGCTTAGTCCCAGCTTGAAGGTGACCCACTGCTAAGCATGATGAGCAGTTTGGTCTAAGGCTGGGATCTTCATGGAAGGCTTGCACGTGGTTGGTGTAATTACTATGGTTTCAAATATAAGTATCATCTTATGCTTAATATTATGTTTTGCATGCCTGTGATGCTTATATGTATCATGTATTCTCTTGTGCATATGAATTATTGTTAATGCCAGGGATTATTTATGTTAGCAGTAATCTTGTGCTTACTCTGAGTTAAATGCGTTTAATATGACTTAAATGCATGTTATTAATTAAGTATGAGAATGATGTTGTTCCGCACAGTAGAGTTTTCTCGGCCAAGTGGGATGTGATAGTCGGGGAGTGTTACAGTTTGGTATCAGAGCCTAGTTTCAACATTGAGCCTGGATGGGCCTGATAAGTGGTCTTTGAACCAAGGTTTTGAGAAGAAATTGTGTCTAGAGGACTAATTTTAGACCTCAGAATGTATCAGAGGGCCAAGGAGTTACTTGGCTGTGTTAAGAAGCTCAGGAGGAGTAGGGGTAGATTAAACTGCAACCGGCATGGTAATTGGCCACAGGGAGAGAGAGAACTCCACACCAGTAGTGTTGGATCCATAGGATATGTTCGAGAGGAAAGGAGAACCCTCAAAACCATCAAATATGGAGAACATGCACAAGGTTTAAAACCCTTTGGAGTTGCACAGGAGTGTGGAAATCACGATACTTGAAATCCCGAATTCATCAGGACCGTCCATCGAAAAGGACACGTGGAGAGAAATCAACCTTTCGTTGAATCGTGACTTGAAATCGTCTAAGGGTGAGTTCGTGAGATTTCATGAAATGAGAATTCACGATTGGATCAAAAATGTCGATCTAAAGAGAGATGTGGACCGTTAATTGTCCAGGAAGAAATCGACATTTCGGGAATAGGGAGGACGAAGGTGGAAAATATTTCAACCTTGTGACACACGAAATCCCGATACATGAAATGCCGATGAGATCTGAGTCATTAGATCGTGGGGAATCAGGACCATTGGATCATTTCGTGAATTTAGAGATCGTGAAGTTGGAGCGCAAGACAAATTCTTGGTCACTCCAAGTCCCGAATCGTGAAAGGGATTAATAAGGGTATAATCATATGGTGGAGCGCTTCCAGGAAGAAGTGCCAAAATCCTGTGAGTTGTTGGATCAGGGGAGGCTCCAGCCATTGGTCTCATACATGAATTTCCATATCAGAATTCGGGGATTGGAGTGAGAAGAGATTTGGAGTTGCTGCATCGCGAACTCTCGGCTACTGAAAATCTGAAACCTCAAAATACTGAAACGATCTACACCGTAGATCGTAGGAGAGGAACTTGACCATTAGATCAAGTAGATGAATAGACCGTAATTTCATAATTTTGGCAAATGAAAGTTTGAGATGCATAGGTGCACGAACTCCTGATGCCCAAAACTACGAAACAAAAAGTGAAAGTATTAGGGCCCCCTGACATCAATGGGAGTGAGGTGGACCTTCTTAAGGACACCATGTGTCACTTCCTTGGTGGGAAACAGTTTTGTTGTGGGCCCGAAGGGTAAGGAAATTGAATTTTTGGAAGTTGGGAGTTGGAAAGGGAAGCAAGTGCGAAAACCTCTTGGACCAAAACCCCGAAACCCGAAACCCCAAAACCTCGAAATCTTGAAACCTGGAGTTTGTTTGGAGAGCCTTGTTGCACCTAGCAGTTAGAATTTGATCATGGATCATGGACGCATGGGTTGGGGACTAAGAAAACGGAGGCTATCACCCAAAAATTATAGAGCCGAGTAGAACTTGGAAATTTTGTGAAGTCGAAACATTTTCTTATTCGCGTTGGTTTATAAATGTTGTAGTTTTATTAAGGGTTTAAGGCCTAACAAACTTCGGTTGACTGCACGTTGTGTGTGTAGAGTTCAATGAGTGTTAGGACAGCCATGAATCGACGCTGAGTATAGAAATGGAAGAGGTGCAGATTGCCTCCAATTCAGAGAATGAAAGAGAAGGAAGGAATGTCAACTTGGGAGTCGAAGGGTCAAACTCTAATGGGCAAGGAAAAGAGATGGATAAAGAAGGGAATATGATGAAAATCATTGAAAGATTTCAGAGAGATGCCCAGGCTCACTGAGCCGATAGCCGAAAGCTCATGAGGGTCAGGGATTGGCAGGGTGAATTCAACTTAAAGATGTTGAAGAACCTGGAAAGAATAGAAAGGAAATTGGAAAAGGAGAGTGACACAAGAAAAACAGGGAGTTGCAGGACCCCTGAGAGAAAAAGAAGATCGAGGAGTGGTAGCAGACATCATCATCTCTCCCCAAAGCATTCTGATAAGGAAGCACGCAGTAATTCAAGCCCATCCCCTACCAAAAAAAATCGAAGATCTCTAGTGGATGAATTGAAAGGGGAGATGAACAAGATTAAACCTCCTACATTTGATGGAGAACATAAGAAGGAGGAAGATGCCGAAACATGGTTGCTTGGCATGAGGAAATATTTCCAACTGTAGAATTATTCCTCTCAGGTAGAAGGAAGAATTGCGATGTATCAACTAAAAGGAAAAGCATCCATGTGGTGGGATCATCTTGTGTAGGTGTAGCACATTAGAGAGAAAGATATCACATGGAAAGAATTCAAGAGGTATTTTGAGAGGAAATACTTAACTAAAATATATTATGGCAGAAAGATGAAGGATTTCTTCGAACTCAAGCTGCAAAACATGACCATTGATGAATACGAACGAAGGTTTTTGGAATTACTGAAGTATGTTCCATTCATCAAAGATGAGGCTGTAAAGATCTAGAGGTATCTGAGTGGACTGCCACCTCCCATTGGTGACAAGATTCAGTATGATGATCCTAAGACTATGGAAGAAACAATAAGAAGAGTGAAATTCTTATATGAACAACAAAGAGAAAATCCTACCTTTTGGAAGGCTTTGGATGAATAGAAAATTTTTAAGAAAGAACAGAGGTAGAAGGGAAACAAACCTTCCTTTTTCGGAAATACTCCTCAAGGACATCCATCGTTTAGAGAGCCAAGAATGGATGAAGTGGGACAACAAAGACTAAGACAGACACCCATTCAGTGTTGGGGTTGTAAAGAGAACCACAAGTACATATATTGTCCCCATAAAAATTCCAAAGCAAGAGCTGTCCATAATGCTCAACAAGCTAAAATAGTGGAGGACATGGGCAATAGAATGCCAAGGATCTATGCGGCCTTGGACAACAAGCAAGCTGAATTTCAGTCACACGTGATTGAAGTGGAAGGTATGATTAATAACCAGCCATTTATTATTTTAATTGATTCAGAGGCTAGCCATAGTTATATAGACCCAAGAGTGGTGGAAAGTCTGCATTTATCAAGAAGAAAACATGAAAAGTCTTGGTTAGTGCAGTTGGCTACAGAAACTAAGAGGAAAGTCACTGAGTTGGTTAAGTCTTGTCTGATGGACATGAAGGGATTGAGCATGAAGAATGAATTGAATATTCTGTCGTTAGGCTCTTATGACTGTTTAATTGGGATGGACTGGTTGGACTAGCACCATGCCCTCCTAGAATTTCGTAACAAGGAGTTTACATGCCTGGATGAGGAGGGGAATCGGAAAACAGTCTAAGGAATTCCTAGAGCTATTGCTATTAGAGAAATCTCAGCAATGCAGCTGAAGAAGTGCTACAGAAAAGGCTGTCAATTATTTGCAGCCCATGTGGGGGAAATGCCTAAGGATAAGGTGTCAAGTATTGAGGATCATGCAATACTAACAGAGTTTGAAGACATATTTCAGGAGGTACCTAGACTACCTCCGAAGAGAGATATCGATTTCTGTATAAATTTGATGCCTGGAGCAGCTCCAGTATCGAAAGCTCCTTATAAAATGAGTACGCCAGAGCTGAAAGAGTTACAATTGCAGCTTGAAGGGATTCTAAAGAAGGGGTACGTTTACCCAAGCATGTCACCTTAGGGTGCCCCAGTCCTATTTGTGAAGAAGAAGGATGGGATGTTGAGGCTGTGCATTGATTTCAGACAGTTGAACAAAGTAACTGTCAAGAATAAGTATTCTCTACCGAGGATCGATGATCTTTTCGATCAGTTGAAAGGTGAAAAAATATTTTTGAAGATAGATCTCATATCGGGATATCATCAGGTAAGAATAAAGGATGAAGACATCAACAAGACCGCCTTTCGAACAAGGTATGGTCATTACGAGTTCACAATGGTGTCGTTTGGACTGTCCAATGCACCTGTTGTTTTTATGTTCTTGATGAATGGTGTATTCAGGGACTATCTAGACAAGTTTGTCATAGTCTTCCTGGATGAAATTTTGGTGTATTCCAAGTTAGAGGAAGAGCATGAAAAACACCTGAGGATGGTGTTGTAAGTGTTGAGAGAACACCAGTTGTATGCCAAGTTGAGAAAATGCTCGTTTTATCAAAGGTAGATCCATTACTTGGGGCACATTATTTCAGAAGAAGGGATCGTCGTGGATCCTGAGAAGGTTGAGGCCATCAGAGAATGGTTAGTGCCAAGGAATGTGGTGGAAGTTAGATCCTTTATGGCTCTAGCAGGCTATTATAGAAGGTTTATCGTAGGGTTCTCAAAGATAGCTCACCCTATCACTTCCTTGCAAAGGAAGGAGAAAAAGTTTTAGTGGACTGAAGAGTGTGAGAAAAGTTTCCAGTGATTGAAGCAACTATTAACCAGTGCTCCAATCTTGAGGATTGAAATCCAAATGTGGATTTCATAGTATGCATTGATGCATGCAAAGAAGGGTTAGGAGGAGTTTTCAGTCAGAATGGATTTGTAATCTCTTATGAGTCCAGGAAGCTGAAAGAGCATGAAAAGAATTATGCCACTCACGATTTGGAGTTGGCAGCAATCGCTCATGCTCTGAGGAAATGGAGACATTACCTCATGGGAAGGAGATTTGAATTGAGAATAGACGACAACATTCTGAAATATTTGTTTGATTAGCTAACCTTAAACGCTAGACAAAGTAGGTGGCTGGCATTTCTGTGTGAGTACGACTTTGAGATCAAGCATATCAAAGGAAAGGAGAATAAAGTGGTTGATGCACTCAGTAGGAGGGTGCATGAATTACATGCTACAACCATTAGCATGTATCGAACTAATATTAAAAGTAGAATTATGGAGGCTGCAAATGTAGATCTGCAGTACAAAGAATTGGTAGCCAAGCTACACTAGGGTAAGATGCCACAGAAGATGGAAATTTATAAATTGGAAACAGATGGAATACTATTGTACAAGAACAAAAATTTTGTACGCAATGTCCACTGCTTGAAACAAATGATTTTGCAGGAGATGCATAATGTGCCTTATGCAGGGCACCCTGGATATCAGAAAACAATAGCAGTGGTCAAGAGCCATTACTTTTAGCTGGGTATGAAGAGAGAGATCATTGAATACATCGCCAGATGTATGGAGTTCCAGAAAGTTAAAGTTGAGCATGGGCACCCAGTAGGGTTGTTGCAACCTTTACCCATTCCTGAGTGGAAGTGGGAAGTAGTGACAATGGATTTTATTACAAGATTGCCCAGAACAGCCAAGCTGCATGATTTGATCATGGTGGTGGTGGACAAGCTTACAAAATATGCCCATTTTATTCCACTTAAAACTACTCACAAGGCAGCATATGTTGCTGATATTTTCGTGTAGGAAGTGGCACGATTGCATGGAATTCCTAAAACGATTGTGTCTGACAGAGACCCAAAATTCACCTCGAATTTCTGGAAAGGATTGTTCAAAGGATTTAGAACGAATCTGAACTTTAGTACATCTTATCATCTTGAGTCTGATGGACAGATAGAGAGGGTGAACAGAGTAATAGAAGACATAATGAGAATGTATGTGATGGACAAACCATCAAGATGGGAAGACTACCTACACTTGGTAAAATTCACCTACAACAATGGGTATCATGCATCATTGAAGATGAGCCCATTTGAAGCACTTTATGGAAGAAAGTGAAATACTCCAGTGAGCTGGGATAATCCAGCTGATAGAGCAGTTGTTGGGCCAGAGTTGCTCAAGGAGATGGAGGACCAAATGATAAAAATTAAGAAGAATTTGGAAGCTGCCCAGGATAGGCAGAAAAGTTATGTTGATAAGAACAGAACCCACAAAGTGTTTAAAGTGGGTGATCATGTTTTCTTGAAAGTGAAAGCTAACAGGAGTTCCCTGAAGCTGGGAAGTTGCGCCAAGTTAGCAGCCAGATTTTGTGGGCCATTTGAAATCCTGGAAAGGATTGGGCCAGTTGCATATATGCTTGCATTACCTACATATATGACTATAGATAATGTGTTTCATGTTTCATTGCTTAAGAAATATATACTAGATGCTAATCATGTTATCGATTGGAATGTGATTTAGGTGGAACAAGAAGGTGTCCTGCAAGTGCATCCTGTGCGCATATTGGACAGGAAAAACAAACAGATATGAAATCAAGCTATAGGGTTGTAAAGGTTCGGTGGACCTGGTACATTTCTAAGGATGTGACATGGGAGCATGAAGATGTTATGCAAGTAGAGTACCCGCATCTTTTTGAAAATTTTGAAAAGATTGGAGATGCAGTGTAAAGTTGCACTGAGGAAAGTGCAAAAATAATGGGAGGGGATTGTAATGTCCTCAAGGCTGAGCCTTGTTGTAAATCATGTCTATGAAGTATAAATATTGCATTATGAATTGTAATTATGTTTTATAGGCTGGTGAGCCAAGTTTATATAAGCTGGTAGGCTTATGTGTTATTAGGCCAGAGAGCCTAAGTGTTAAGGTCGAGAGCCTGCTTTTGTTTATGTAATCATGCAGAACATTAATAAAAATATAAACATTGCTGCGTGCAGGCTGATCATGATGAATGAGTGATGGGAGACTAAGATTCCACAGAGTGGGTAAGGGATTGGGGGGCTGGAAGGTTAGAAAGAGAGGCTAAGTGTTGAGCCTAGGGGCTCAAGTCCTTGGGAATAATAATTTAATATTATTCCAAAAGCCATGTGAAATATATACTTTTATCCTAAGTTCCTAGAAAAAGGAATGCATGCTGATGGAGTGCATGCATCTTCATGGGTGACATGTGTCGACCCAGGCACATGTAGTTAAAAAGTGCAGAAGTCAGCCATGGAGGGGGTCGGGCATTCTATCATCCTCTGTCGAAGTTCCCATGATTCCTGTCGGAACCCGTTTTGCCTCTGCGTGTGCATCTGCATTGTTTTCCTGGTCACACACTCTGAAACTCATGGGAAAACTAACAGACTAATCTACATCTCCAGGAAGTCTGAGTATTTCATATTTGTCTGAGTTGTGTGGTGTCGTGACTGTGGGCTGCTGTGACCACGCAGTTCATTCGTGAGTCGTTCTGTGTCTTCTGAGGAACCTGACACCTAGTTAATCACCCTAGCCATGGTGTGTTTTAGGTTGGGTTGTTGTTGCCTGCGGTGCCATGCTCATCTACGGTTGTTGTTGCCATCCCTGTTTGAATGTATGCTAAACCATTGTTGTTGTCCTCCTTGTGTTGGAATAGAGTTGAAGAGGTAGGTTGCCAGGCCTGTGAGTATCTCTCTCCAGGTGAGAGAGTCTGCTGGGAAGTGGTTTTCTTCCAGAGAGAGTCTAGGACCAGCTACGGAGATCTGAGTATTATTGATCTGACCTGTTTCTTAGACCCAAAGAGGGAGGTGAATCACTGATGGACTGTGCTTGTGAAGGTGTATACTCCTAGGTGGAACAAGCATGTGGCGAATGAGAGTCTATGAGTAGTGGGCATAAGAAGGCTCCTAGAGAGAATCCTTTCGGTTGCTCTGTGCAGTTTTCCCTGTAACCTCAGCCTAGACTAGGATTCCTTGCCTTGGGTGGAGCTTAGTCCTAGCTCGGGGGTGACCCACTGCTGAGCATGATGAGCAGTGTGGTATAAAGTTGGGAGGTTCATGGAAGGCCTGCACGTGGTTGGTGGAATTACCATGGTTTCAAAGATAAGTATCAGCTTATGATTAATATTATGTTTTGCATGCCTGTGATGCTTATATGTATCATGTATTATGTTGTGCATATGAATTATTGTTAATTCCAGGAATTATTTATGTTATCAGTAATCTTGTACTTACTATGAGTTAAATGTGTTTAATATGACTTAAATGCATGTTATTAATTAAGTATGAAAATGATGTTGTTCCGCACAGTAGCATTTGCCCGACCAAGTGGGATGTAATGGTCGGGGAGTGTTACAGGAGGTGCCAAAATAAAAAATTTAGTCTAGGTACGATTTCGGGGATAGGCATCCAAATAACTCTCCGTTATTTGGTTCTCACATTTTCAAACAATAGAGGTTGTCAAATAGGGAACTTTAAATCCTCCAAGTCAAGTGTTCCTAACACCATAAGTCAGGGAGATACCCATGAAGGGTTGAAGGATGAGGTCCATTTGTTATGTGCATCCCCCCTTGAGGCACCTATCTCTTGGATGGGATCCAGCCCATGACCCATTTCTTAGGCCGAAAATCTAAATGCTACACTTTGATGAAGGTACCTAGTGACCAAATTTTAGGACATCTACCCATGTGGCAATTGTGGGCTGCAATTGCACCTTGATCGGATTTTGTGTGGCTATTGGAAAATATCACTAGATCTTTCGAGATATGCACCCTCTATCCCTCATTATAATTGATTACTTCATCCTTCACTAGTTCCTCTTCCAGTGGCTTCAAACCCCACTGTTGAGTGTTATTGGAAGGTCCAGTGTTGTTTGAGAGGAAGGATGTTACGTCTTTTAGGACACAAGCATTTTTTTTCTTTGTTCTCCCACATGGACAAAATCCACCTACCCACATATATGCTTCTTTATCAATTGATTTATGTAGGTTGTTCTTGTGATTACATACGATTGTGAGATATATTGCGAAGGTCCAAGTTATAAAAAGTCTCTTGTTCATTAATTTCTCTCATCACCATTTGCACACATCCACCTTGCTAGTTGGACATCATAGGGGACCCACAGAATCCCCGTCATTCCAAACACTTGGTAAATCTCCCTCCCATTCTAGGGGGGTTTCCTAATCTTGCTAACTCATCGACCATACTTTCCCACACCCCTTTGAGTGCTACTGTCTTGGGATCAACTTTTCTTGGTTCCACTTTGCTTGGGTCCACTTCCCAAGGTCAAACATCCCCACACTCTCCTTTACTTGGAAGCGGGGGGCCAACTTCTTCCCAAGTGGGAAGTACAAACCCACCTAGTCCCCTTCAAGGGTCAGGTATACAGAACACTCACACCATGGTCGTAACTAATCCTCCACCACCACATAAGATGCCATACTTGGCTTTCCTCAACATACCAGATCTGACTAAACTCACCATTGATCCTATATTTCACAACCTCACATGGCCTGCAATGCCTACCAAACTACCTTCAGACATCCCCAAGTTTGAAGGAAAACTGGTAGACGATCCCACCAACCATATCATGACCTTTTAGATATGGTGCTCTTCAAACAACATCACGTACGATTCTGTCTGATTAAGGTTATTTCAACGTACACTCACTAGCCCATTAGCTAAGTGGTATGTAGAAGAAAATTTTGGATCCCATGTGACCTTTGAGTACCTGGCCAAAGCTTTCTTGACCTTCTTTCAACTACCAATTCGTCATGACAATGGCCTCGAACTACTCTCGGAATTTAAAAAAACCTCCACCATGCACATCGCTGACCACATTCATGAATGACGTCAGAGACGTAGTCTCTCCAAAGCTGAAGCTACTCCACAACAATGCCTCAATTGGTACCTAATATCACTTATTCCCTCCTTGCCAAAGATGTGGCCACCACCTTCCCCTAGTCTGGAGAAGAAGCCATTAGCAAGGCCCAATAGTTCAAACTCATTTATTCACAGTCAGGATACTTATATACGGTACTACATGATGCCCCAAGACCCGTGCCATTCAGCCAGGACAAACCTGGGATGTCTCACTCCATGGATGGATTGATTGGTACCACAACACACCACAATCCATACCCCCCACAACCCACTATGTACGGTACACCTCCATATACACCTTCATATGGAGTAAATCCTTACTACCCTTGTCCCCTTTACCAACAATCATATCTTGTTGTTCCCCCTTAGTCATTAGGGGCACCCCTACCAGTACCCATGCTGTATATGGTCTCTCAATATAGTACGAGTCCACCCTCAACCCCTGGATATAACCCTAGCAGTAGTGGAAGTACCTCTACTTCCTATATTCCATATGGATCTTATCCACATAACAATCCATATTTTCCATGTCCTAGTCCTCCCCAGCCGGTTAATCCTCCGCTAGGACAAGCACATGTTGACATCAACATTGTTCATCCATTTACCATTCAACCGGTTCATACATTTGAATAGTTGAATATGGCCAATCTGACTCATAATCAGAAAGGAAGAAACCGAAACAATGACAATCCAGGACAAGGAGGGAATGATCCCCATAACCATCCCATTGGGGGAAACCAATACCAAGAACCCCAAGGGGGCACCAATAACAATATACCACGACAAGGGAAGAACAAAAATCTTCGAACTAACTTCCCTTCTGCTATATGTGGTGAGTATGGACATTATATTCATCATTGCCCAAAAATTCCTGATCTCCAATAGATGAGGGCATCCTTGAACTCATAGGGCCCTCCGACACCATCTGCCCCTAAGCAGGCCCCACAATAGTATTTACAAACACTGCATCCAAATATTTTTCAAAACCCCATTCCATACCAAGGTGTGATGAACACCCAACAAGTGATCAACCCTACCCCACCACAAATGGGGCAATATCCAAACCTGGGTGCCACTCAACCTGAGAATTCGGTTGATCGCAGTGTCCTCCTCACCAGTGAAGAAATTCTTCTACAAACCCTCAACTGTCAATATGGTATGCCTTTATGAAGGAATGTGCATAAGCCTCATGCTAGGGCTGCTCATAATTATAGTCTATTTGATGACTTAGCCTAGTCTTCCACAACCATGTCTGTGTTGGAGGTCCTCCAAACCTGTCCATCACATTGAAAATCCTTTCTTTCTGCCTTGGGGGCAGTTGACACAACTGACACACAACTGATCACATTTGATTGATGTAATGACCGAGATTTAATTTAAACTACCATTGTATTAAAATGAAACAGTAAATTTGAAATTTACTCAAAATTCGCTTACTCTAGCATATTCACTCCCAGATTTCAATAAATAAAATAACATTTTACATAACAATTTGCATAACAAGTTAAATTTACATAACAATTTGCATAACAAGTTAAATACCTTGTTCTGATGCTGTCACTCCCTTCGCTTGAACCTATCCGCAGCCGCTTGCTCCTTAAGACACCCCAAAACCAACCACCCTACCGACTAGTACGCCTAGCCCTAGGACATCGATGGACGTCCTAGCCCTCCGAGCCCAAAACCCCTCAGCCCCAGTGCACTGTAAATCCCACTGTTAAATAACTCTATCCCAATGCTCCCAAAATCTCCTCTCCCGTCGAATGCATGAATGAATTCCTCCAAAATGAATAATCCCCCTCCATGGCCCTTCTCCCTCCCTTATGCCTCCTTCACCGCCCTCGCACCTTCACTCCCCACCAAACACCTTATCCATACATTTATTTCTATTTAATGGTCTTATCTTTTACTTAATGTTCCTTTTATGTATGGGTTATGTTATCCCTTATGGGATACGTAACCCCATTTAACCTTATTTTATTTTCCCCCATTTTTTTAATACATAATTAATCAATTACTTTAATTAATAATCAATTAATCACTAACCATTAATTTAATACTTAATCAATTAAT
>JASDQU010319088.1:0-13202 GCA_032191745.1 Picea mariana
GCATTGTTCGAGCCATTTCCTATACTATCCTATTCTTTCTTTCAACAACTCCATTTTGTTGAGGTGTCCTAGCAACGAAGAATTTCCTTTTTATTCCATGTATGCTACAGTATTCCATAAATTTATTTGAAGTGAACTATCCTCCATTATCATATCTCAATCATTTTATTTTTGAATCCATTTCATTTTCAACCATTTCCTTGTAGACCTTGAAGTTTTCAAAAGCTTCTGACTCATTCCTGAGAAAGCAAACTACATTCATTCTTATATAATCATCAACTAATAACATAAAGTATTTCTCACCTTTTAAACTCTTTGTTGTAGTTGGTCCTATTAGATCAATATGCACAATTTCTAGTGGTCTTGTCGTTGAATATTCTTTTGATTTAAACCTGGTCTTTGTTTTCTTTCCTTGTTGACAATGATTGCATAAAGTGTTGGTTGGTTTCATGATCTAGGGCATTTATCTAACTACTTTCCTTTTGTTTACTTTGACAATGTTATCAAAATGTATGTGACCCATTCTTCTGTTTCATAGCCAACTTTCATCTTCCTTTCCTAGGAAACACTTTTCGTTTCCAATTTCACTTAATACATATATGTTGCTTGAAGTTCTCGCAGCTATTGCAATCAATTTTCCCGAACCTTATTTTCTTATCTTGCACTTTTGTGAATCGAAAGTAACTTTATGTCCCTGGTCACACATTTGAATCACACTTAGAATATTATGTTTCATATATTATACTAATAGAACATTTTTTTCTTTGGTATTCTTGTTCCCAATTCTGACTATGCCTTTTCAAATGATTTTAGCTGAATAATTATTTATGAAGGAGACTGATCCAAATCTTTCCTTTCTTAAAGTAAGAAACCTGTCTCTATCACTTGTCATGTGTTTTGAACAACCACTTTCAACATACCAATCACGTTTCTTCTACTTAGCTTGTACAGCGAGTGTGCATTCTTCATTGCTATACTGATTTTTCTTTCTTATCCATGTCCTTTTCTAAGGTTCCTAGTTGTGAATGTTGTTGTTTTGTTGTGGTTTTGTAGGAGGGACTTTCATTCTACAATATTTGGCCATGTGTCCAAAGTTGTTACATTTGTAGCATTCCACTTCAGTTGTCAAACATTCAAACTTGTTGTAACTTCTTCTTTGTGTTTCACTAGGCCTTCTTGGATAACCCTTTAGTGAATGACTTTCAAAGTTGTTTATGTTTCTGTTACTATATCTACAATTCACAACTTGATGTCCAAAATTATTACATGCATAACATAAACAAAAAAATATGTTTTATACCTCGGAGTTGAAGATCTTCTGAAAGGAGGTACTCTTATGAATTCTTCTTCTTCCTGAGGCCTATGTTTTTCTGTCAGTCATTGATTCTGAAATATGAATATTCTTGGTGGAGGAGTGTCCCTGTAATTTTCTTTGTAGACCTTCCTATTGTTGGTAGTACGACTGACGTTACACCAAAAATCGTAGCTCATTGTTAAACTCACCATCACCAAATTTCAAGGATCCACAAGAGGCGATTAGTCCCTTGTCACAATACACTGGGGAGCATTGACTACTTGCAATTTTGTGCAACAATCTCCCCGTTAGCATGAGCTGAGTGTGTATCGAACTCGTGATCTCTAGCTCTGATACCATTTGTTGGTAGTACAACTGTAGTTACACCAAAAACTGTTGGTGATTGGTAAACTCACCACCACCAGATTTCAAGGATCCACGAGAGGTGATTAGTCCCTTGTCACAATACACCGAGGAGCACTAACTACTTGCAATTTTGTGCGACACCTATCCCCTTTGATTGTTTCTGCATAGATTTTTGGATATGTTTCTTGTTCTGTTGTTTTGGATATTGATCCCTTTTCTTTCTAATTCTATCCAAGTCCAAACTTGTAATGATGAGGTTTTTGACTACCAATAATGTCATCCAAAACTTTTGAGCTATTCTACATATTTTTCTTTTGAAGATCCTTTCTTAATGTGACAATTTCTTCTTCCAAATTTCTAATGATCCTGTCTCTTCCTTCTAGCTTTTCTTTGAGTGCTTCTTCAATTCTTTTATCTTATTCAATTTGAACCTTCAAATTTGTGATCATTTGTTCTAGTTTCCTAAGTGTCTTCTTGCTTGTCTAGTTCCACTTGTAGTTTCTTGTTTTTCTTCTTTTCTCCTCTGATAACTTCTATGTCACACAACAATTCTTCTCGATAGTCAAATTTTGCCTCTTCATATTCTTATTTGGCCTCTTGATATTCTTCTTCAACCTCTTCATATTCTTCTTTAGACTCTTCTTTATCAAATTCTTCTACTGCCATGAGTAGAACTCTTTCTGTCTCACTGTCACTGAATTCATCTTCATTTGATGATGAGATGTCTTCTTTGGTGCATAAAATTTTCTTGAAAACTTTCATGCTCGTTCTTTTGACTTTATATGTTTGTTTCCTATTTGAGTAACCTTTATCATTTCTCTTTTTCTTATGAGGACATTTGTTAGCAAAATGACCAATACCATCATAATTAAAACAAATCAAAGGAATCTTACCTCTATACCTTCTGTTGGTTCCCTTGTTCAATATTCTGACAAAGTTGGCTACTTCTTCATCATCTTTTGAGAAATCACTGCTGTTGCTATGTTCTTTTTATTTTTTCTTTCCCTTTTTATTTTACCTTTTGGATGCTTCTTTTATATCTAGAGTTTCATGTTTAGTTATCATTTCATATGTTGTGAAGATTCCATGTAGTTTGTCCATTCGCATTGAGTTTAGATCTACTCTTTCTTCTAGTGTTGATATCTTAGGGTCAAATCTCATAGGAATTTATCTTAATACCTTTTGAACAATTACAAATTATTTGATTTCTTCTCCCAATCCCAAGATTGTATTTACTGTTTCATCGACTCGTAAAAGGTAAGTTGCAATGTTCTCATCTTCCTTCATCTTTAGTTGTTCGAACTAACCTTTGAGGTTTGAAGCTTAGCTACTTTGAATTTTGAATATCCTTCATAAATATTTCAAAGTTTGTCCCAAATATCTTTAATGGATTTACAATGTGAAACTTTGTGAATATCGATTCTCCAAGACCATTCAGAAGTGCATTTGTGGCTTTGGAATTATTCTGAACTATTTTCATTGCTTTGTATTTTGTCAGTGGAACCACTGGTGTTGTGTATTCATCTACAATTGATCTCCAAATTTAAAATTCTTGTGCCTGTATATATGTCTTCATCCTTATGCTCCAAAATGCATACTTATGTCCATCAAACTGTGGTATTCCATTTTTATACATGTTGTTTCTCTCCATGATCTTTGTTTCAGTAGTTAAACTAATTTCCGAAGTGTAACATCCCTGGCCACCCACGCCGAGGCATGCTACACAAGAGAACACTTTCATTCTATCTATGGAACATATTGTAACATACCCAACATCCAACTGAGCTATGCCACATAATTTTTTGAACTACATGCAATTAAAATATATGCACACAGAACTCTTGTGGAAATATATATAAAACGTAAACTGACAAATACATAATGTAAATACACGGATTCATACAAACATGACAGTAAACATATACATGTAGGATGTACATGAAATACCCATAAATATAAAGGCAGTTATGACCAAACATATGATAAACCCATAAAAATAAACACATAAATAATAATACAGCATGTAAATTTATCACACAGTTGACACGTATATTGGTAAGAATATCACCAACTACGTACAAACCTTCCACGAACCTCCCAGCCTTAGAACACATTGCTCATCACTCTCAACAGTGGGTCACCCCTGAGCTGGGACTAAACTACACCCAGGTAAAGGGATTCCTATCCAGGCTAATGAATCATAGGCAACAGGAAAGACTTCGTCATAGGTGACAAATCAAACTAACAACCTACAACCTCTCATTCCCCACATGCCTGCCCCACACCAGGATGTGTTCCCTTTCTCTGCTCAACAATCCTTCGACTTCCCCACTTCCTTTTCGGGCTTCAACAATAGGCAAGACAAAAAGTCTCAGAGCCCTGTAGCTATAGTTTAGCACCTTCAGGAAATAAATTACAATAATTCTCTCACCCAAAGAGGAATATATCATGGGCTTGACAACCCAGCTCTTCAATATCCCATGAGCCTGACAACCTGCTTCTTCAGTCCATCACCCAATCTAACCAGCTACGAAAACAACTATGGTTATGGATACAGGTTTCGATACAATGACATGAAGTATTGAGGATAGATGACTACATGAGTGAATGGTCTTGGTATAGTTGAATGGATGACTATATGATGGAAGGAATCATGGAAAGAATTATGGGAAATGAACTAAGTCCCCACAATATGTATGGATGTCCCCAACTTGACACTTGTCATGTTGGGAGCTACTTTGGCCCACTTGTCCCCATATTTAGAACTTAGGATAACATAATTATCCATACTTTATAATTTAAGAAATATTAATATAATATTCCTTTTTGGCTTCATCTCCCTAGCTTAGCCCCTTTTCCTTAACTTTTAGCCCCCACCCTTTCCCTAACTAGTGGAGTTTAGTCCCCCATACTCTTTTATTGTGGTCCATCTGTGCACAGTGATGTATTTTATATCAATGTTGAGACACATACAAAAGTAGGTGCACTGGCCTTTAACATGTAGGCTCTTCGACCGAATAATCACAAAACTGGCTCACCATCCTATAAAACACAACATATACACAAAGGTTCCTTGTCCTCAAAATCATGCGCACTTATGTTGTTGCGTGCGGTACCCTGGAATGTGCACACTTCATCATTTTAATACACAATACATGTTGGCATGAGTTTGATCAGACTAGGGTCCTTCTCCGTTTACCAACAAAAGGTATCATGTAGTCTAGAGCGCTGGCATTTTCATCTCCTCCGAAGAGAAGAAGTCTCACTCGAAGCGTTGTTGAGATAGATTGATAGGGAAGGGTAGGGAAAAGACTTGAGAGGATCCATAGAGCCTTCAGGACTCATTCTTGATCTTACATAAGAGCCATGAACAAATCAGAAACATACATGTGCAAGAATTGAACCTACTTACATCGCTAGTAGGCATTTAAATGTAGAACCATCAACTAGAACTCATAAGACATAAGGAGATACTGTAATGCATAAGAAACACACAGAGACACCTCATATTTGAAAATTTAGGTCCTTCTTCATATTATATTTGGAATATTTCTCTGATTACAGACTCAAAATTACATAGCAGTGCACTATACAGACTCTTGGCTCTGGACTCAAGTCGCAGAGCTCCAATTCTCAACTGATAGATCCAATTCATTACAGACTCAAGACTTGAATTCACTCAACTTACAATGATCATCCACAACTAATCTGACAGGTTAACAACAACAAGAATGACTAAATCAATCGACTCAACCACAACTCGACTAGCCCTTTTACAATAATCCCGACCAACCCTTTTACAATAATCCCGACCAACCCTTTTACAATTATGTTTATCCCTATATATAAGCTGGGTTGTGTCTTCCTTCTCATCTTGCACGCTTTCTTGTTATGTTTCAACAGTGTGTTTCTTAGCTGGCGTTGCACTTACTTTTGTACCTACTTTATGTATCTCTTTCTCTAGTCCTCTGATGAATCTTGCACAACTTATGCTCAGTCAAAACTTGTGCAATTCCTTATCCAAAAACAAAGGGCCCAATAGTACATGAGTGCACTATGCCATGAAAGGTGCATAAAAATAATGATATCAAACAACTCACCAACTTAAGTACATTTTCATTTACATTACAATTGGGTTCGGCCTAGGGATATTACAACCCTCTCCCCTTATTTATGCACTTTCCTCAGTGCATTATGTACTCATATACAAAAAAAAATCAAAAATCTTCAAAAAGATGTGGGTATTCTGCCCACATTACATCCTCATGCTCCCAAGTAGTGTCCTCAGGACCATACTAGGTCCATTGGACCTTTACAAGCCCCATGGATCGATTCCGAAGCTGTTTGATTTTCCAGTCCAGAATGCATACCAAATGAACTTGAAAAGCGTCGTCTTTCCCCACATGGATCACATTCCAATAAATAAGATGATTAGCATCAGGTATATATTTCTTGAGAAATGATACATGTGTCATGGAATACATTATGAACAAACATAGATGCAGGCAATGCAATCATATAATCCATTGGACCAATCCTCTCTAGGATTTCAAATGGCCCACAATAGTGAGCTGCCAACTTTGACAATTTCCCAACTTTAGGGAACTTTTGTTGGATTTCACTTTAAAAAATACATGGTCTCCCACTTTAAATTCTCTATGAATTCTGCCCTTATCAACATAAATTTTATGCTTGTCTTGGGCAACCTTTAATTTTTTATTTATTTTTATCATTTTCTCCTCCATTTCCCTGAGCAAATCTGGCCCAACAACTGCTCTATCTGCTGGGTTATCCCATTGTAACACCCTGTTTCCCCCAGATTGTAAATATAACTAGACTGTCCAAGGACTATGGCAAACTCATAAGTATGAATATGATGTCAATGGACCTGCAGGAAGAGGTCAATGAATGTGAATAATATTTTAAATTTATTGCAGACTGCTGAGAGGGGATGTGCAGAAAAGAGACCACGATGGCGGTGGAAGGCACCTGAAAAGGTGGCATTCACTTCCACCGAGAATAAAATACCGTATTTGGACTCCACTGGCCCAGAGAACCAAAAGCGGCTCGCTGGCCCTGAAATTCAATGCCTCGCAGGCTGGTAGGCGGGTGGCTTGATGAGGGATGGGATGGTGAATCGCCCATCCGTAGAGCCGTCAGGCCTGATCGGCGCGAGGGTAATCATGCCACATGCAACCTCGCAAGAGGATACGGCATATGGCAGAGACGATTGAAAGGGGAACGCGAGGGGAACTCTGGAAGGGGATTACACAGAGTGAGTGATAGCAGAGAGGAAGGATTGCAACCTTCTCTCCTGGTCACTGGCAGACAGAGAGACGCAGTCTTAGAGCATCGTGGTCTCAGCTCAGGGGTGGCTAGTGGTAAATCCTTTGGGAGTCGCTGAGCCTACGGTTGGGTGGAAATGAGCACCCCTCTCAATAGTCGTTCCCACTTCGGGTGTTATTTCTGATAAGTATTTTTATGTATTGCATCTTGAAATTCATATACTGATATACATATATACTCACAGCACTGTGAGATTGTGAACAATTTTAGTGTAAGAATGTCTGTGAATGTTTTGATAATAACTAATGGACCTATGCTTGTAATAGAGGAAGCCATGCATGACTCACATCGATAAAAATGAATCTAATCATGCCCAGGTGGAACTAAGTCAGGTATCCAGTCTGTTCTTGGGAATTTGTTTCCCTTATCTATATCCAGGAATGGCCCGTAGTAGACCTCTTCCCAGAGATTTCCCTTCTCAGAATGGTTTACCAAGAACCTGGAAAAAGAGCGTGAATGTGCAATTCTTAGCAACCCTATGCGAAGAGGGATGACCCTCTTGAAATCCCGAAGTAGCCACGTAAGGATAAGTATTGATCAATGGATGAGATCCTTTCTGGAAATCTGTGGTCATTCACGACTGTTAAATCGAAGGAATGAATGAGGGCGTAAATTGCCTTAACCCTTTTTCCCTTATCTTCATGAATAGTGAGGAAATCAGAATCGTAGAACCCCAGACTCCATGAGAACATCTGGACCATTGGTTCTTCCACATCCAAAGGGCAGTAGGAAAGGGTGCGACATCGGGACTGATCTGAACTGTCAGATCTTAGCTAGGAAACCTGATAGTCATTAGATCTATAGGGAGATAGATGAGGGTTAAGCCTAGTGAAGAAGTAAAAAAATTGGACGCTCCAAGTTGCGAGTGGTGAAGCCATGAGAGGATCAGAGCCATCCATCCGAGGGGGACAGGTGGCAGAGATCTAGGGATATCAAGAGCTCGGGGCTCGCAGGGTAGAAGTCCAAAAGTTGGACGCCTTAAGTCACGAGTGGTGAGGCTACGAGAGGATCTGAGCCATCCATCTGAAGAGGATAGGTGGTGGAGATCCAGGGATCTCGCTACCTCAGAAGTTCGCGAGGTAAGAGCCCAAAGTTTATATGCTCCAAGTTGCGAGTGGCGAAGCCACAAGAGGATCTGAGCTGTCCATCCGAGGAGGACAGGTGGCAGAGATCGAGGAGATCTCGTGAACTCGGGAGCTCGCAGGGTGAATGCCCAAGTATTTGGCGTTAAAAGTCATGAGACACGAGGTCGCAAAGCAATGAAGTAGAGAGAGGCTGTGAGCTGTCCATCTAGGGAGGACAGGTGGTAGAGATCGAGGAGATCTTGCGAACTTGGGAGCTCGCAGGGTGAATGCCCAAGTATTTGGCATTAAAATTTGCGAGACACGAGATCGCAAAGCAGTGAAGTAGGGAGAGGTTGTGAGTTGTCCATCGAAGGAGGACAGGTGGAAGAGATCGAGAGATCTCGCGAACTCAGGAGTTCACAGGGTGAGAGCCCAAGTATTGGGCATTCAAAGTCATGAGGATGCGAGAAGGGAGAAGGTAATAACCATTGGATCCGTATCACAGGAAGACCATTGGATCCGCACGTGGGATCGTGTATCGGAGCCTCTTGAGAAAAGGCCTGAGAATTTGGCCAAGGGAATCCCGAGGTTGCAAGTAGCGAAATTCCTCAGGGAAAAGTCAGGGAATTGACTGATCATTGGATCTCGGGGATCCGAGAACCCAGTGTTCAACCTTTGAACTCATGAAGTCACGAGTTTCGATTCCCTAATAAATCAAGGAAAGGGGATCGCACGAAGAGTACTGTGGGAGAAGATGTCCTGATAGGGAAATAGAAGAACCTCAAAGTTCTTCGGGCGAGAAGAAGAAGACCTTGTGAGCGGATGTACCCGTAGTTGTTTCACCTGCATCAGATGGGACGTAAGACCATGGTTATGTACAGATATTCGGGTAGGCAAATAGAATACCTGCAGCTCAGGGATTGGCAATTTGCTGCTACAAGCTCCGAGGAGTCTCATTATTGAGAATTCAACCAAAAATTTTGATTGATGGTAGTGGGTGTGTTACAAATTGGTGTCAGAGCCAGGTTACAACACTCGGACTGACTGGGCTCATGTACGAGTCACGCATAAACCTCGTTCAAAACACTCCTATGAGGAGTAAACCCCTGACTTAACTATCGTACCCAGGATTAAGAACCCGGAAAATGAAAACTTGACTGTGTGTGCATGTGAAAGAGTTATGAATTTATGCACCCTTTGTAAAAAAAAAAATGAATTTAACTCTTAACTAATAGTCAGTGTTTGTCTTTCACTCAAGCGGACGATCAACCATGGGAATCTACAAACACAGAAGAATGGTGACTCACCAAGAGGTGGGAGAAGGCTCCCACAACAGAGATGAAGAGTCAGATGAAAGAAGAGCAATAGGAACCCCTCCAGGCCTAGCTGAGACTGTGAGGAGTCTCATGGTCGAATTGCAAAGCTACAAGGCTGATAATGAAAGGAGGATGAAAGAACAAGAAAAGAAAACCAAAATCAATGAAGATCTACTGCAGAGCTTATCTGACCTACAGCAACAAATGCAGCATGAACCTGAGATGCAGAATCGTGGTCGTGTCAGTGGCCACACTGAGAGAAGAACATCCAGAAAGGTCCACCCCAGAGGTAAAGGACCAGTGCCAGACGATTCCACTGAGAAGGAAGCTGGAAATTTAGAAGGCTCTTCCAGCAGCAGGACCAGTTCCTATTCCCAAAAGAAACAGAAGAAGAAAAGGACTTCTAAGAGTCATAAATTTGAGGAGTTCAAAAAGGCCAAACCTCCCTCCTTCGATGGCGAGATAAAGAAGGGAGAGGAAGGTGAGGCTTGGCTACTTGAACTGAAGAAATATTTCAGAGTCCATGATTTCTTAAAGAACCTGAAGGCCCGAGTGGCCACCTTCAATCTGAATGGGAAGGCTTCCCTCTGGTGGGAAGACCTTAATAATATGAAAGGGGTCCGCGAGGAGGACCTGTCTTGGAAATTGTTCGAGAAGTACTTCTGGAAGAAGTATTTGTCAGAAAGGTATTTCGACGAGAAGGTTAAAGATTTTTATGAACTCAAACTGGGACAACTTACTATGGAGGAGTATGTCAACAAATTCCTTGACTTACTGAGATATGTACCCTACATCAAAGTAGAGAAGGCAAAGGCCCAACGCTTCATCAGTGGGCTACCCAAAGAATATCAGAACCAAATCGAATTCAATGAGCCAAAAACCATAGAAGACACTATACGAAAGGCAACACATTGTCATGACCAATATGGGCCTCGGGCAGAGTCTTGTGGAGACTGGAAACAAAAGAATGGTTCAAAATTTAAGAAGAAAGGGAGCAAATCCTCAGGATTTAAAAAATACAAGAAGAACCACAGAATGAACTTTCCAACCTGGAGTGTACTCCAATAGAACTTTCCCTTAGTGGATGGAAATAAAACTTTTGGACCTATACCAGTAAAGACTGATAACCCAAAGAGAAGACCTTTGGAATGCTGGGATTGCAGAGGAGATCATCTCCAGAGAGACTGTCCACTCCGACAACAGAATAGTCAGAAAATTTATAACGTGCAGTAAGCTAACACAGTCAATGATGTGGCAAGGAGTGTGCCGCAGATCTATGCAGCCTTGGATAATAACCAAGATGACCACCAAGCTTCAGTGGTGGAAATAGAAGGTATGATCTTCAACCATCTGGTATCTGTTTTGATTGACCCTAGTTCAAATTTGAGTTATATAGCCCCTAAAACTGTTGATAAGTGTAAACTATAGCCACAGAAGCAAAATAAACCGTGGTTGGTACAGTTAGCCACTGGCACCAAAAGAAAGGTGGTAGAGGCCATACCAGCCTGCCAGATAATGTTGGGTAATTTCCCCACCCAAGCAACCCTTAATGTATTACCCCTGGGATCATACGACTTGTTGATTGGTATGGACTGGTTGGCCACCCATAAAGCCAAATTGGACTGTTACCATAAAATTTTGGAATGTGTGAGCATAGAAGGAAAAAGGATAACCCTCCTAGGGATCCGAAAACCGGTCTCGGTGAGACAAATCTCAGCCCTACAAATGAGAAAGTATTGCTGAAAGGGATGTTCCCTATATGCAATACAAGTGTTGGAAACAATCGAAGGTGCTAAACCAAGCCCCGATGATCACCCTATTCTAAGAGAGTACCGAGATGTGTTTCCAGAGGAAATACCAGGTCTACCTCCGAGAAGAGACATTGAATTCTCAATAGAAATTGCACCAGGAGCGATGCCAGTGTCTAGAACACACTACCGGATGAGCATGCCTGAGTTATTTGAACTCAAATTGAAATTAAAAGAAATGATGGACAAGGGTTGTATTCGACCCAGCGTGTCCCCATGGGGAGCACCGGTCCTGTTTTTGAAAAAGAAAGATGGCACCCTTAGACTGTGTATAGATTACAGGCAACTTAATAAAGTAACCATAAAGAACAAATACCCCTTGCCCAGGATCGATGATCTATTCGATCAGTTGGGAGGTGCGTCTGTTTTCTCAAAGATTGACTTGAGATCAGGATACCATCAAGTCCGAATCGAGGGTGAAGACATCCATAAGACCGCTTTCCGGACAGGGTATGGTCATTATGAGTTTGTGGTAGTACCATTTGGGTTAACCAATGCCCCTGCTACTTTCATGTGCTTAATTAACAATTTACTCAGTAAATTCCTAGATAAATTTGTAATAGTTTTTATTGATGATATCTTAATCTACTCTAAGAGTAGAGAGGAACATGAAGAGCATATTAGAATTGTGTTGTAAGTGCTAAGAGAACATCAGCTCTATGCTAAATTCAAAAAGTGTGACTTCTTTCAGAAGCAAATACACTACTTAGGACATGTTCTGTCCAAGGAAGGGGTAGCAGTAGACCTTGACAAGATCAGGTCTATCATGGAATGGCCTACCCTAAAGGATGTCTTAGATATTAGATCCTTTATGGGATTGGTGGGATACTATAAGAGATTTATAAAAGATTTCTCCAAGATTGGTTGTCCAATCACTTCCCTCCGGAAGAAGGGAACAAAATTTCTGTGGACACAGCAATGTGAAGTAATATTTCAAACCTTGAAACATCTACTAACCCATGCAACCGTGTTTAAAATTGTTGACCCAGAAGCTGACTTCCTTGTGTGCAGAGATGCCTGTTAAGAAGGGCTCGGAGGAGTCCTTATGCAGGAAGGAAAGGTGATCTTCTATGAATCCCAAAAATTGAATGAACATGAGGTCAACTATGTGACTCATGATCTAGAATTGGCTGCCATAGTGCATGCCTTAAAAATGTGGAGGCATTATCTCCTGGGGAGGAAATTTGTGCTTATGACAGATCACTGTGGATTGCGGTATTTGTTTGATCAACCCAAGCTCAATGCTAGACAAGCTAGATGGATGGCCCTACTTAGCGAATTTGACTTTGAAATCAAACACATTAAAGGGAAGGAGAATAGGGTGGCCAATGCCCTTAGTAGAAGCATGAGAACAATTCACCTGGCAGTGGTGAGTACCTATGAGACAGATGTCAAGGACAGAATAAAAAAGGCACAAGAAATTGATCCCTTCATTCGAAATGTGACCCTATACCTACAACAAGAAACCACTGGGACAAAATACGAAGGCTATCAGATGACCGACGGAGGTCTACTCACTTATAGGGAGAGACTGTACATTCCCAGTTGTGACGACTTGAAGAGGTTCATCATGAATGAACTACATAAAAGACCCTACACTAGTCACCCAGGATACCAGAAAATGATTACTGCAACCCGAAAACAATTTTACTGGCCGCGATTGAAGAAGGATGTAGCCAAATATTTGGCCCAATGCATAGAATGCCAACAAGTTAAAGCAGAACATCGACACCCAATAGGACTATTACACCCTTTACCCATCCCATAATGGAAATGGGAAACCATCTCCATGGATTTTATCAGTGGATTACCAACTTCAACCAAACAGAATGATGCCATTATGGTAGTAGTGGATAAATTGAGCAAGTCCGCTCATTTCATCCCCGTCAAATCAACCTGCAAGGTGATAGATATAGCACAAGTAGTCATGAAAGAGGTGTTCCGACTGCATGACATGCCGAGGGAGATAATATCTGACAGAGACACAAAGTTCACTTCCAATTTCTAG
>JASDQU010319092.1:0-11559 GCA_032191745.1 Picea mariana
TTGGTCCATTTCCATTTTGTTTTTATTTTTGTTTCTATGATCATAGTGTCATTTAGTTTTTGTTTAATTCTTGTTAATAGCTTTGTTGTTTTCTTTCTAACTTTTACCATACAACTGTCATGACTAGCAGAGCCCAACTAGGCATGTAAGTGCTCACTTTTTGCTCACATAGCAACGAGAAGAGTACAAACAGCTGTTCCTTGTGCTTCGAAGTTGCGACAGGCGAGGTGGCGACATAGCTTGATCGCGCACCCACGTTTCCTTCATATGGACGACCGAGATGGCTTTGTCCTAAAAAGGGGGCTACCTCCATTCTCAGGCTCGCTTGACATGACCTGGTGCTAGGACCATGGGCTCAGTTTCAAAGGTACCTTTTTCATTTTGCATTTCATCAATTTCAGCTGCAGTGGATGGGAGATCCCTTGTTTCTTAAAATGTCGATCCTCAAAATGCCGAATGGCTGCCACCTACCCCAACTGGATCAGACGGCCCAGATTTGCCTTGAAATATGGGTGCTATCTCTTGTGATAAATCTCGGGCAACTTGGTAGCCCCGAAAACCCGATGACCATCGATTTTCTCTATAGATGGCTCTCTGTCGTTGAAATCAGACGGCTCGCTTGCCTACTTGCATTTTCCACCCGGAATGGATTTTTTGTGCACTGCTTATTGCGCTCATGGCTGTGACCTTGGACTAGAATTCATTTGATGGGTTTTCAAACCCCATTTCTTTGCATTTTGCGTCAAGGGTTTGAAATCGGGGAAAAACACCCTGCTTGCAAGAATTGGTGCTAACATTAGGCTCCATGGGGGATAGAGTCGTCACTGTGATGCTCTAAGAACTCATTTTGCAGCTCCAGTTGCCTGCTGTTGGGCTATGGAGTCAAGCTCAAAACACCTTGCCAAAAATACAAGATGAAAAGTAAAAGTAAAGAAAAACAAAATAAACATACATGCTCGAGAGAGCTTATTTATGTATAGTCCTAAACTAGTAAAATCCTTTACATGGGGCTAGGTGAAAGCAAACTTCCACCATAGCCATTCAAGCAACTTCTTGAATAGAAGCTCCTTCCTTCTGTCGATGATGGATAACGAACGATGTAACCAGGACATTAGAATGGTTACATCCTTTAATTCATCTTCAAGGGCTGTCGTGAAGATGAAGGTGGGTGGCTCCAAGACATAAAGGAAATGCCACTCCATGTACTTGTTGACAGGGTCATAGAATGAGTGGCGAATTCTAGAAAATGGGCGACAGACAGCCTCCTCTACTACACAGTTGTTCACATGTGGCTGAATATCTATGATAAGCACAGGTGGGTGGACAACTGACATAGGCTCACTGCTCTCAGGCGGTGGCTGCTCGCTGACTGGCTCTGGATAGAAAATATTCTACTCCTTTGGTTGTTTCTCCTCTTCTTGTTGGCTCTCCCCTGGGTCAAATTTGTATTCATCATAAATAGGGACCATGGGATGGATCTATTTGCTGTCATGTCGGTTAGTGTCTTCATAGTGATCAAATGTAAGATAAGCTTGTTGCTCATCATCACTATAATATTCATCAAAAAGGGGGTGACCTTCATTTCTATGTTCTTTATCAAGAATAGTGGTCCCATCAACAATATCCATTTCAGAGACAATGGTATCTGCTGCTTCTGGTTGTTCATACATAATTTTTTTCTCTTTAATCCCAGGTAAAAATATATCGTGAGAAACCCCTTGAAGGAAAAGAGAAAAATCATCCTCCACAACCATATCTTCTTTAAAAATGGGGAGGTCTTTGTCATCATAATCAGGGAAGCTAGGAACATCTGCTTCAACCCGATACCCAGGTGAGCCATCTACTATAGACCACATCTGCTCTATAAACTCATAATTTTCACAAGAGGCATGTTGATCTTTATGAACATCTAAAAGAACAGGTGCATCTGAAATAATGTCAGATGCTTCCGTTCTAGGGCTAGCATAATTAATATCATTCAACACCTCTATATTTTCATAGAAAATGCTTTCCTCTACAGTAAAAACTTCATCACAAACATGGTCTACAGGGCCAGCAGAGGCTTCATAAAGCAAAGAAAAATCCTCACAATAGTTTTCATACAAACAATCATCTAGATAGTAATCTTTACAAAACGAATTGAAAGCTATATGAAAATCTGTCAAAGAATGGATGCTTGCAGTGGGAAGAGATCGACACCAATCAAGAGCAACTCCCTTTAATGAATATCGAAAAAGATTAATCTGGACATCTTCATGCATGATATTAAGTCGATGAATAACCTCATGAAAGTCCAGTAAATGCTCAGCTGGTATCTTTGAAAATTTTTCTTGAAATTCAGGGAGGATATCTTCCCATTCATCTCTATCTGGCAGTGGATTAGGAAAACCAACTATCTGGGAAAGGTCACAGAAAGCCAACCTTTGAGATAAGATATTTTCCATATCGAGTTAGTGGAGTCACCAATCGATCCTCAAATCAAGGAGTCACCAGGTGAAAGATTCACAGCTTTGAATATGCCTGTTCCTTGTTCACCATCAAAGGCTAGATCCTACGTTGTTGTTACCCCAGTAAGCTTCTCAGGCTGAGAAAGAAATTGCTGAAACCTTCTCGAGAAAGCTCCTCTAGATCAGCTTTCARGTGTGATAAAAGTAGCCATAGMTGAAACAGTGATGTGGAAACCTTGGAGTCGCCACAGTGGAGTCACCAGGTGCACAGTAGCAATCTTCAGGGGCTCTGATGCCTGATGCACCTTCAGAATTAGAGACTCAATGTCGTTCAATCCYAGGGAAAATMTTCAACTTCATCCCCGACAACGACACCATAAATGTTAGCATCGGAAGTCACTCCTAGATTGSAACAGAAGTAGAGCCCAATGCCCATCAATTTTATGTCAYGAATAATTTAATGAGGGTGATCGAATGGATAGAGACCCAGAAAAGTATAGCTTTAACTCAGGAAACCAGACCTGGTATGTAGAAAACAAGGGAGGTCTTGATCCAACTTCCGTTAGTAAGTTGAGTATAAGATGGATAGATGGAAGAATTGATGAGATGAGTGAGMAAGACTACCTCAGGCATCAGGCCTTCGACARCTTGAGGAGGAAAAAMTCAAAAGACAAGATCTTCTTGACCCCGAGTTTCAAGGAAYTGAAAGGTGGCTYGACTAGATCCTCCAATTTCGAGCCATTCAACATTGAGAAAGCACAAGAACYGATTAGAAACCCTRCGACTATTATAGTGATCCAACCTACATCATCCTATAACARCGCAACTCAACTGGATCCTCCAATTCCGAGATGTTCTAACACAGTGTAAACAAAGAGATGGAAAGAGGCYGACATCCATAAAGTAAGACATCTCAAATGCCAATACATAACCAGAGCGACCAACGCTTCATCAAAACTTTACAATCAGGACCCTATCTCAACCATCGATACTTACAAAAATGGCAAGAATGCCTACATATACTCTTCCACTTTTTCCCAGCAGAGGTGTCTCAGGACTTTCAAGGTGTGGCGTCTCCTCAGTCAAATCTGGCTTGAACTCCTTTTTCAGATGCCACCTTAACTCAACATGGCTCTTGCAGGGGGGACCTACACACAAGGGTACCATGAGCTGATTGCTCCAGGCCTCCCATACCTTCCATTTATGGCTCGAACTGAGGTTTCAACTACCTCCATTCACCTTCATTTATTTTTAGCGAGGACCAAGATCGAGGTCGATCTGAACTAGTCTCTGGAGGATGTGGTGATCCCTTCTGTAGCCAAACCTGATGCTTCATCCCTTTGCATAGTTCTTTCTATTGCCCAAAGTGACCACAAGCTGTGACCCTGTGCCTTTCTTCAAAGGCGCTTTCATCATTTCATGTTTCATGGATGGGAGGGGGCTGCTCCTTGTGCTTCAAAGTTACAAAAGATGAAATGGTGACATAGCCTAATCATGTTCCACGTACCCTTCCTTGATCGGATGACCTGGATCATTTCGACGAGACTGTGGGCCCGGGTCCTGGATGCCTTCGGCACTTCGCATCTCACGGTTGGGAGGAGGCTGCTCCTTGTGCTTCAAAGTTGCGACAGGTGAGGTGGCGACATAGCTTGATCATGCACCCGCTTGTCCTTCAGATGGACGACCGAGATGGCTTTGTCCTAAAAAGGGGGATACCTCCATTCCCAGGCTCGCTTGACATGACCTAGCACTAGGACCATCGACTCAGTTTCAAAGGTACCTTCGACATTTCGCATTTTGGCAATTTCAGCTGTAGTGGATGGGAGATCCCTTGTTCTTAAAATGCCGATCCCTAAATTGCTGAATGGATGCCACCTACCCCAACTGGATCGGATGGCCCAGATTTGCCTTGAAATATGGGTGCTATCTCTTGTGATAAATCTCGGGCAACTTGGTAGCCCCGAAAACTCGATGACTGTCAATTTTCTCTATAGATGGCTCTTTGTCATTGAAATCAAACTTCTCGCTTGCCTGCTTGCATTTTCCACCCGAAATGGATTTTTTGTGCACTTCTTATTGCGCTCATGGTTGTGACCTTGGACTAGAATGCATTTGATGGGTTTTCAAACCTCATTTCTTCACATTTTACGTCAAGGGTTTGAAATCGGGGAAAAACATCCCACTTGCAAGAATTGGTGCTAACACATGGACTCGTACAACTCTCTGCAACTCTTCATAAACTTCAAAAACTCTCTCAAAATCAATAACAATAACATTCAAAAACCCTATTTGGGCATACAATACATATATATATATACATAGTGGGGTTGCTCAAGCCTTCCCTCCAGACTACCTTAGAGCTATCCTATCATAGTTATTACATTCATCTACTAAGAAAAATTACACTGAATGTAAATTACATTCAGATATGAGTCGATACTCAGTGTCTGTACAACCTTATACGATAATTAAAACAATTAAAATCCTTGGCATCCTTATGTGATGGCTCAAGCCTCAAAACATTTAAAAGATTTGTTGGCACATGGGCAGACCCAGGGTTCAATGCTTCAACAACGCACCAAAAAAACCCTAACTACCAGCCCTTTCAACAACACTTGCGAAGCGGATGAAGTCTCACCTGAGGTAGAGGTAGGGGGGTTGCAGGACTCAATGTTTGCAACCTAGCTGGGACACATATATGTGATTACAGTACTTAACAGAGCACTTAGAAGTTAGCATTCATTAGCATTTAACCCTTATTCACATCGCATGTAAAACCCTAATTACAGAACAACGCAGTATTCAACAAGATCTAACACATCCAAACACTTATCACATAGAAATAGAGCAAATCTAGCATTCATTCACATTACTAAGCACTAAGCTATTATATCAGATGCATCTAACATACATAAATATGACAACACTAAGCATAAATCACATCAATCACACACAACAACTATAACATAGGATATACGTGGTTCACCCCCATCACGGGGCTACATCCACCAACTCTTCATCTTCTTTATTATATTCTGTCAATATCCTTACATGCACATAGCATCAAAACCAACTCTGCATAGGACATGATATCTGTGCGCACCTTGCCAAATCCTCCTTCCCCGAGTTAGGTCACAACACAACGCCTTCTTACACAGTTTGCACACAAGATTCTTACAACCACTTGCACTTAGCTCTACAAGTCTTAACACATAGTATGCACTAATCCTTTAGCTCTGCACTAAGCTGATTCTACTAGGTCTCTCTACTAATCTCTCCAGCCTTTCCTAGGTAAAAGTTCTGTGGGTCTGGTCGTTGCATGCTCAATTCGATGATTCGGTGGATCAACATCGGATCTACTGTGATGTGCCTATTCAACCATAGGTAACCACCATGGAAGCACGACAACAGGATTTTAACACATGTGTTAACCTCTTGATGTCTTCCAAAGTGTGGTAACTTCATTACATTGAGGATGGAAGATCTTGTGATGTTCATAGTCCATGGTTAAGGGATTATTTTCGACTTTTTCCCCATTGTCTTGGTCAAATACTTGTGTGGTGTGATAATTCCATAGTTTTTGCGATATCCCAAGTTGAAGTCACTAATATTTAGTGTCATATTCCTCTCCAATTGTAGTCCTACTACATGTATCCCCTTTGGGAGGTACACAATGATTAATGTGTAGTCGAAGTACCTCGGGTAGGATTGATGGGATGAGATTCGCATTCACCAAGTCATCATGATGCTTGGTTCATTTCTCTGTCACAGTTTGGGAGGGTCCAAATTGACATGCAGTCGATGGGGATGCTTGCACTCCTATTGTCAATGAAGCTTGTGCTCCCATGGACATGACCTTCTCAGCCATGAGGTCTATGAGAATCTCTTTGATGGATTTCTCTACTTCGCTAAAGTCACCTGACATACATTCTTGAGATCTGGTATCTCAGGTCGGTGAAAAAATAATCAAGGTATTAGAATGGATGGAAAGGTCTCAATAAGCACAACACGGTAATAGTCAGCTCTTTGTGGGCTCGAATAATTGCAATTAGCAAAAGTGTTCTTAGTGAGACATGCAGTGGACTAAATAAACAACGTCATAATAGACTCCTCCAATTGGTAGGAGTGCCTCAATCAATGCAATTCCATCCATTATGGCGCGGTCCCAATGGTCCAATGACGATCTTTCCAGCAATAACTATGTTTCTATCCATTCTAGAGCGTCATGCTAATGGTCGAGATGCCTCCAACAGTCATATTTCTCTGCCATGGCAAAGTGTCAATCTGTGCTGCTCTCTTATTCCAGCGAGGTTCAAGTTCTGCAAGCCTTCCTTCTACGAAGTCCTCTCTAGAACCTCTTGCAAGTTTTGTATCTTTGCTTTCTTCTTACCGAGTTTTCTATCTTTATTTCCTATGATCCACGTCTCTAGATTCCTCTTTCCATTCTTGTTCTTATCTCCTCTTGGCATAGTAACTTGACACAACTGAGGGTCTTTCACAGGGTTCGAGGGTAATGCTTCTTCTCTTACTGTTTCTGGAGTAGATTCTCTACTCTCATGTATGGATAAGTTCTCTAAGTCTTCTTGCGTTGTTTCAACTTTGACAGCTAGGTCTCTAGTTTTTAGTTGCTTCAACTTGTCCTCTTGTTCTTCTAGTAAGTGTGTTATTCTCTTAGCCATGAAATCCCTTAATTCTTTCATTTTCTGTTCTCGAGCTTCCTCTTCTTCTTTCCTTTGGATATGGTCTTTCTCAATCCAAGTCCTTCCTAAGAAAAGTGTAAGGGGGTCATTGTTCTCAACAAAGTTAATGACCTCGAATTCTTCTTTTGTTGATGCTCCATGACAAATCATAAGTACATGGGTAAGTCTTCGAACATAGAGTTATCAAATTTCCTTTAAGCAATCCTATTCCTCCTAGTGAAGGAACCATAGCAGGCTTTCCTAAGATCTCCCAAGTACTTTCCATCATAATGTTCACCCATGTTTCTGCATCCAATATACAGTCTATGTCGAAGTCTCCTATTCTTGTTTCTATGCACTCTTTCTCTTTTAAAATATCTAATAAGCTAATGTCTCTATGATCATTCAATGTTTCTTTCATCTGGAATAATATAGCCCTTGATTCTTTCTGGTTCTTTAGCATATTCTTAGTCTCCTGGCCTTCCTCGGGGTTTCTTGTCTCATATTCATCTTTTCAACTTTAGCAATCATTCTAGGGCAGTCCAAAACTTCATGGCCTATGGATTTACAACAAAGAAAAATAAGACCTTTACCAGGGAATTCCTTAGCAAGATGTCCCGGTCTTCTACAACTATAACAAAGTGTCAATCCTCTCTTTCTCTTAAATGATCCCCAACCTTTCCTATACTGCACACTGGGATCATAGTGATGGACCTGCAAAAAATTCTTTCTACTATCCTGCATCCACTTGTTAGTCCAACAATTCTTTCTATGCATAGGAATAACATATCTTTCACTATTTCTATGAGATCTATTCATATCATATATTCTTTCTTTGAGGTGTGCCCTAGTTTTCAGACTAGGACCAAATCTATGAAACATACCTAGATCCATTCTTTCGAACAAAAGTTTCCACTTTTCTTACCTTTATCAGATCACAAAGCTTTAATATCTTACCTCCTTTCTTCAGATTGGACTTCTTTTCTTAGCATAGAGCTTCACAAGTCAAGTAGAGTACTACGCACTACAAAAACAGATCTAGGCACATAGCTTTCTCTTTTATTTAGTTCCCAACTATCACAGTTTTAGGTCCCCACAACAGAACCATTTTTTGGCACAGGGGAAGACCCAGGGTTCAACGCTTCAACATCACACCAACAAAACCCTAACTATCAGCCCTTTCAACAACACCTGGGAAGCAAATGAAGTCTCACCCAAGGTAGAGGCAGGGGGGGTTGTAGGAATCAAGTGTCTGCAACCTATTTGGGACACAAATATGTGATTACAGTAGTTAAAAGAGCACTTAGTAGTTAACATTTATTATAATTTAACCCTTATTCACATCGCAGGTAAAACCCTAATTACAAAACAACGCAGTATTCAACAATATCTAACACATCCAGACACTTAGCACATAGAAATAGATCATATCTAGCATTGATTCACATTACTAAGCACTAAGATATTATATCAGATGCATCTAACATACATAAAGATGAAAACACTAAGCATAAATCACATCAATCACACACAACAACCATAACACAGGATATACGTGGTTCACCCCTAGCATGGGGCTACGTACACCAACTCTTCATCTTCTTTATTATCTTTTGTCAATCTCCTTACATCCACAAAGCATCAAAACCAACTCCATATATGACAAGAKATCTTTGCGCACCTCACTGGATCCTCCTTCCCCGAGTTAGGTCACAACACAAGGCCTTCTTACACAGTCTGCACATAATCTTCTTACAACCACTTGCACTTAGCTCTGTAAGTCTTAACATATAGTATGAACAAAGCCTTTAKCTCCACACTAAGCTGATTCTACTAGGTCTCTCTACTAATCTCATGATTTCTTACATCGCCTAGATATCTAATTATACATTACAAATGGGGCCTAAACATGGGTAAGCCCATGGGCCGACATCCCATACCCGTTAYATAAACCATAATCCCAAAAATCCCACAAAAGGGTGCGAGATCCCACGATCTCTGCTTTGCCTGGCGCTCTATCTTTGACCAACCTATCGAAGTCCCCAAAATTGGTCAAACATGACTAATGTTTCTACAAAACCTAGTCAAGGGCCAACAGGGCCCCAACAATCACCTGTGACTCATCTCGAGTCACTCTGGTCTGGGTAACTTTGCCTTGAAGGCCTCAATTTTGGCTTGAGCTACCTTGACCTAATGCTTCACTAGAGCCTCCTGCTCAGTGAACTCTTGAATAAATTTCTTAGTCACCAGTCCTTCCAAGAATTTTTCTACCGTGCTGACTACTTGTTCTAGCTGTGCACCTTGTCCTTCAATCTCCTCAAAAAGTGTGCAAGCTTCATCCTGCACTGGCTAGATCCTCTCGGTCACTTCCATGAATTTACTCTAGATGGCATGGACCTATTTCTGAACCATGTTCTATTCCTGTGACCTTTTCATCCTCTCGACCGATGACAATATCTTCAACTATGCTTGCACTGTTGTTGCCTGCTGCTTTGCCTTCTAGAGATGTGACTCCAATGTTCTCATCTTTGGGTCCTCTGCAATGCACTCATAGGTCTATGCACTTTAAATATTGAGTTTCTTGCATTCCAAGGCCAATGCCTTGATTCTTTCGACTGCGCTCCTAGCAATTTCCTCTCTCTGTTATAACACTTCCTGCGGAGTGCTTGGCACGACTTGTAGTTCTAGTTCTGCTATTCATTTTTGGAGCTGTTGAATGGATTCAACGAGCTTCCCCACCTAGCTCTCAACGATTTCTTCTTCCATCTATGCTAGGCCCATCATAGAGCGAAGTGCTCTAGTTACTACTTCTTTAACTCCCATCTTCTCTGTGAGAAGATGTTCTTTCTCCTTCTATATCTGCCCTTTATCCTCTGCAAACTTTGCTTGGAGGTCATCTTTTTCTTGTTGCGCAACCTGATGTTTCTCTATGGCTTCCTCCTTTGCTTGCTTCAGGGCCTCTGTGGCCTGCACTTTTTCTTCCTGGACATGATGAAGGCAAGCCTCTGTCAATTCTGCTAGTTTGCGTAGCTGGGTAGACTCATCTCCTACTTCTATGTCCCCTGCTAACAATGTCACAGTAGGCATTGTGCGGCTCGAATAAAGAGCCTGATGTACCCCTTTGAGCTCCACCTTGATCCTGTCAAACATTGTCTCCTATTTGGCTTCGCTTCACTGCATGATGTCCTCTGAGGTATATGATACAATGGAAATGATAAGGTCAATGTCATCCACCATGAGCACGGTGTGGAATGGGGGTTTATTGGCTTTTGACTTCTTCCGCGATGAAGGTTTCTTCGGGGAATCCTTTTTTTTCTTGGATGTTTTTATCTCTGTCATTGGATCTTTAGGCGATGTTACTTCACCCTGCTTCTGCTTTTCTTCTTCCCCTTCATCCTCTTCTTTGTCTACTTCATCACCTCCTCCCCCTTCAAGTGAATCTGGTGTTGTTTCCTTTGATGCGCTGCTCAATTCCTTTACCTCTTCCTTCTTTTTCTTCTTGCTACTGTTGGGTGCATCATATTCTTCGCGAGTGACCATAGGTATTTTGATAAGGTCAAGGTCGGAGAGGTCTGCCTGGTCAAATGGTACAAGGAACTCTGTCTGCCATTCCTTGGTTATTTCTTCCATGTCCTCCTCTATGAGTTTGTAATAGGACTGGAGCTCTTCTTTGTGTTCGTTTCCTTGTGCAGTGATATAAATGAAGTGCCTGTCTATGTGGAACTTTGCAAGTGGCCTGAACCGATGCAGTGTATTCAACGGGAAATATTCAATGGCCCTTTTCAGTTGTAGATAATAGATGTGGAACAACACGTTTGACTGCCATTATTTTTCCATGTCGCTCAAATACCAGAGCATAGTGAAATTCACAGCTAGTGGTTCAAAAAACTCAATTTTAGGGAAGGTAGCTCCTTTTGGCATCTCCCAAGCAATGAAGGCAATGAGGATCAACAACTAGTTGAAATGAAACTCATAGCCCTGATCCTAAGCTTAACAGAAGTCTTGATCTAACTGGTTGACGAGGTATCTTGCCTAGTTCATTTTCAACCTTTCAATGCATTTTCCTGCGAGGTTGACGACAAACTCCATGACCTGTGTTGGCCTGTTATTCCTGAAAATATTACCAGCGATCAGCTGGAAATCTAGGTGCACTATGCCATTCTGGATGGAGGTTTCCTTATAGCCCTGCTTCCCCTTTTCCACATCGCCATCTGTTTCTTTTATTGTTTGTGCTAGGGAGAAATCTGCAACCTTTACTGGGCAAAATTCCTGTGGGTCTGGTCCTTGTTAGGACCACGCTATGCACCTTTTTGCCTATACCTTTTGACATTACTATACCTTTCATCACTAGTATTTAGACTCACATTATCACCTCACCTGATCATTCCAAGGTATACAACGTCCTTTCTCATGATTATATGCTTAATCTGTTT
>JASDQU010319095.1:1471-13504 GCA_032191745.1 Picea mariana
CGAGAAATATCCTTCTAACATATTCAACCATCTATCTACGACATCTACATCTATTTGTCCATCAAATATGGGAATGTCGAAGTTTACTTGTACCTTAAAAGGAGTGGAACCTCCAGAGTGGCTTCTGGATGTTGATGCACCGCCAGTCGGAATCCGTTGAAGAATCTGGGCAAAGTTGTCCATCATCGCATTCCTTTGTTTCTCGAGGGCCTCCTCGAGCAACATTTTGATAGGATCTCCTGCTCCCTCATCTTTCTTTTCTTCCCCCATGGGCGGTCGTCGGGGTTCGCGAGGTTGATCTCGCAAAGGTTCAACCAGATCGAGTCCCAACTCCTTATACCCTGATCTCGTTGGGGACATGCAAAGAAGGATCAAGAATGAGCAGACTTCTCTGATACCACTGATCCGGATTTATGTAGGAACACAATGAAATACAGAAATACACATAAACGCAGAGATGCAGCAGAAATAAGACTTCATTTCATTAATAACAAATGACTAAAATATGCTTACAGACAGAATGTAAATAAACTAGGTAAGGCGCTGGTAGCTTATCTCTGAGAAGAGATGTGGCTGCTACTCGCATCCATGAGAAGATGATTACAATGAGGCTCTGGAGGCCTTTTTACAATAGACAAGAATGCCAAAAGTCATATACATCCAAAAACCTAACCCTAGGAGATGAAGCGCCAAAAGTCATGTGGGCCCTGTTTGGGTAAGTTAGTACATCAACTTCCCGAGGTCGTAACTTTTTCATACGATCTTCGTTTTAAGCGTGTGATAGCAAATCATGAGAGGAGAGGGAAAAAAAAAAAGATGATAAAAAGGAGGAATAGGTGGGAGGCTCATATCCCAAGACACCAACCCTCTAGAGACCTCGTAAGGTATATCGAGGACTACAATGATTGTAGGTCAATTTCCACTAGGAGAACTTGGTTTAGGTTCATTTACTCCTTCCAAATGAGACATAGTAGTAGTCCTAGAATCATTTGTTTTTTGACAAGGGTATAGGAAAGATAGTGAAGCAATCTCACACAAAGCTAAAACTACCAGGAGTCCTAGAAATCATAGTCATGATTGAGATTACCCTCATGGAAAACACCACTATGGAACCCATTGTCATAGAATCAATAGGACTCACGTTCTTGCAGGCTTTGGAATTGAATGTCAAAAATATGGCCAAAGAAATTAAGTACAAGCTAAAAATAAAAACACTGGAACAAGAGGTAAGTCACTATAAAGGTGACATGACCAGTTTAGAAGAATTTAAAGCCTAGATATTTGAGTTACAAGTTGATCTTGACACAACCCAAAAGTAGATATATGTAAGCCTCAAGGAGTTTCAGGACATTTCCACACAATTTCTCACAATTTTAGAAAAGGTCAAAGATAAAAGGGTGTTGCTTTATGGAGTTCATCTCGCCATGGATGAGTTGAAGAAATGGCAAACGGAAGAAAAGAATGCACCAAAATATCTTCCAAAGATGAAAAAAAAGGGGAATCAACTAAATTACACAGCCTTATCCAATTTCCAAATAGTTAATATGACACTAGAAAACCATATTATAACATCAATAAGAAATTGCAAGCATATATACTTGACTACTCAAAAACTTATCAATTGAAATCATATGCCACCACCGGGTGACATGGGTGCTCCTAAACCCATGATATAAATTTGGAAGGAACTTGAGGACAACATTAATAATAAAGGGAGTGTAATAGAGATGACTCCCAATATCACTAAAGAAGTGTTAAAATAACACATGGTTGGTCCCTCCAAGGAGATAAATTCATTTAACTCTTTTTTTAGCACCTTAAATAGAGAGATATGGGGCCCATTCCCAAGGAACTAATATCATATGAAGCTTCTCTTGAGTAGTTAATATTTATATATTTCCTTGGCGTTTCTTCCCAACATTAAATTTGGGCTACCAACATCTAAGACAAAGAGCAAGGTCGATTATAGTTATTTTGTAAATAAAATATATTGTCATATAGTTTCTAGGAAAAGTTAAAAAAAGAGGAGGTCAAAATAAACTACCAAAAGGGAAKACAAGAAGTCCCAAGAAKCACTTGTAGCCTAAATCCTTTATAAGCCCATAAATTCATTGTAAAAAAGGATTTTTCTTTTTGTAACTTTGAGGAGTCATTCGAGAAATTATAATGGAAGAAGCCCTCATGGCCATTTTTTAAGAGGTGAAATGATGTTGTGATGTGTATGATATGAACTTCTTATAGTATTCATGTTGTCATTAATACTACTATAGGGTTGTAATGTTCAATTGTTGACTATTTTGTATTGAATTTACGGCTCTTATTTTTTATTGAACATCTGATATATTGCTTTGGGATAGTAGACAAGAGATTTTAAATGGTGGCACCATAACAAATTTTGATGTTTTACACTTCTATTTATTCTTATATGTTTTTGCATCTCTTTAATAGTTTTTTATTTATTAAATATTTCCATAAATCTATGAATAATATTTTATCTATTGGTTAAGTTTGCTCCTAGCTAGGATAGGTTAGATTATTTTTCATTTTGCACATAGTGTAAGAGCATACTACTTTTTGTATCCCACATAACCATACTTTCATTTTTAGTAATGGTTTCCATGCCAAAATCTGGATGGGTCTCCTATTCCAAATGTGTGAGGTCTAATTGGGACTTTCCTTTGGGGAGTACCCCTCTCCATTGAAGGGCACTTTGTCCATGTCAATATGTCTCCAAAAACAAATTGTGGTTTGTTGTTCCATGTAAACCTAGGGGGGGTTAATGCACCCAGCCACCAGGTTGAGCCAAGCTACCTCAAAATTACCACTTCAAGGATGCTTTGAAAAACAATTTGTAACATACCCGGTACAACAAATACCAAAACAATTTTCTCGGATATTGATCTGAAACGTACCCATTGTTCGGGTACTTTTGAATTTTCCCTCTTGCACTGATTTTGAATTTATGTTCCAATCTCTAGTTAATCAAGAATAAGAAACCAAGCATCCAATTAAACAGAACATGCTAAACCATAAAATAATGTTTAACGATATGCCATGCACAACATTAACAACAAGCAGACACATAAACACATCTTCTTAGAGATAATAATAATACACAACGTAATATAAATATACAAGAAAACACGTAGAGCATGTATCATTCATTAAACCATACAACAATTGGTTGTAGACCAAGGACGTTCCTCCCAACCATAGACATTGTTGTTCCAAATATCAACAGTAGGTCACCCCTAATCTAGGGCTATGAATCCACAAGGACGGGTCCTAGGTTGACTCTACACACAGTAGTTAGTAAACAGGCTCTCAGGTTTTTCCCAACCACACAACAATCCAAATTTCCATTTCTCTTCCCCCTTCATCCGCCACAACCCAAAGAAATGAACCCCTTTCTCTATCATGCAATCCCTCAAGTTTTTCAATTTATCTCCAGGGCTCTAGTACTACTAGTCAAGGAATTTCAATGTTGGAAACACCAAGGATTTTCATTTGTGGATAGTTCTTTCACAAATGCCATTAATGTCATGCACACGGGCATCTATTCACTCCTGGAATAATCACTAATTCCTCACAACCATATCACAATGGATCTCCTCCTCCATCCATTTGTTTCCATTCTCAAACCAAGAGCACACGAATCAACAAGAAAAAAAGAAAATGAATGAATAACCATTTAATGAAGAACAACCCCCAAACAACCCAAGAGAGGGTTTAATACAGTTACATGAAATCAAGAACCACATGGCCTCCCAAGAAGCTCATGTGACCCCTTTTCCCAAACCAAAACCAAGATAGTTGAACAAAAATAATAATAAAAGACTTATCCCCTTTAGCCCCTCTCTCGTGGAATCATATCCCCCTTTCTCTTGTCTTTTTCCATCTTGCAGGAAACAACATATTTTATTAATATATATGAAGTATTACATTTCTAGGCACTTTGACCCCCTTTTCAACTTTACCAACCTAAGTCACAATTACATAATACATTCTAGTTCATAGGGATCGAAATTGGGTTGTTACAAAGTGTTTTTGAAAATGTACCTATTGCAATTGTTGCACTGAGTTGAGATGATGTAATATAAGTGGTGAATTAAACATGGATGATCAAGTTGATGGGTGGTATCATGCACTCCTAGGCAATAAAAACTACCAAGATGAGTGTGTATAGCCTTGTCTAGTGCCCATGACTAGAGTAGAGGGATGAGTTACTAATTATAAAAGGTTGAGAACATAAACTTAGTTGGAAACTTGCAACAAACAATCAATCACAACCATTGATCTCAATGCTCAAAGTGGAATCTTTTGGTTTTTGTCATTCACACAATATTAAGGGAAATTCATTTATGAGTAAGAGCTATTGGAAATGCAGTTTGAAATTCATCATTATAATCCATTAAACACAGCTAAGAGTGACAACCCTTTCACACAACAATTACACCATTGTTACACAACAAGTTCATAACACAATGAACAGAATATTTACCCTATAAACCCAAATGGGAAAGCAATCATTTGATTGGATTTTGTCAATCTTTTATTTCTCAGCAAATGTGTTGGTCACAATTCCATCTGGGTCTAGCTCTCTAGTTCATTTTCAATCCTTTCATGGGAATTTGGACATCGATTCCTCTGAATCTTTGCCAAATAACTATACAAACATGTTGTGCATGAATTTACTGAAGAATGGATTCGTTGGTGGGTCATCTGGAAGGTCGAGAATCCCTAACTCTTCAACTTCCCCAAAGCCAAACATTAGTCTTTCCCAGCAATACTTTAGTGTAAGGTTCTCTTATGTTTTATTTTTCTTCCTTTCCCCTTCTTTTTTATTTAATGTATATATTTTTTCTTTGTTTGTGCTTACATTTAGAATACAACATTAAATGGAGGTATGGGAAATAGTTGATTCAGCATGGGGCCCTTCACACCTTCAACTCTATCTCCTACCTCGTCAACATTCATGAACTCTACTTTTTTCTTTAGACCAATGATTTGTTGAACACCTTGCACAAAACTGAGCCAAAAGCCAATCAATTTATTTTGTCGATCCAATTTGGATAACAACTCCCAATTATGAGGATTTTGGTCCCCAAAATATTCCAAGGATATGCGAGGGAACTTGATCTCAACTTAGTTCCTCTCGTACCATTTTTCTTTACTTGGACTTTACCCCTTGAGGCCAATCTGCCAAATTATCTTGTCATCCTTTGCAAGTTACCCATTTCTTCCTCTACAGAATTGTATCCTCCCCCAACTCTTCAAGAGTATGCACTGCAAAGTCTTCTACAGTGGGGAAGAACCTAAAGGTATTTTCTCCATCCAGCATGGAATACTCGAACAACTTAAAATACTTAAGATTTACCACTAAATTGATCTGCATATAAGGAGGAAGTCTCAATTTGAGGGCATTCTCGTTCACCTACTCGATGATGTCAAAAATTCCACATCCAACAAACTTGATTTTCTTCACCACTCCATGTAGGTGTTCCTTGTGGAGGTAAAGTCGCACCTTGTCTGCAACATGGAACTTATGATCTTATATGTGCTAGACATTTCTGTATTTATATTGCAACTGACTTCTCCCAACACTTTCAAGTGTACTTTTTGGATCATTTCCAGAAAGATATTTTCCTTCCTCTCTTCTCATTGAACCTCTACTTTGTATTCTATTGTTCATAAATAATGTCAAAAGATGAGGGAGGTATATAGTTGAAGAAATTGTTGAAAGGAGAGGGAGGTAAATAGTTGAAGCAAGTCTTGAAAGGTGATTTTTTCATGGAAGAATGGAATGCTCAATTGTATGAATGTTGAGTGTACACCAGTTGCTAATCCCATGTCTTTGGATGCTTGTTGTTGTAACCTCTTAACTATTGTACCAATATTTAGTTGACAACTTTAGTTTGTTCGTCCATATCGGGATGAAATGCAATGGAGTACCTTAGCTTGGTATCCATCCTTTCCCAAATAATTTTCCAGAATCTACCCAAAAACCTACTATTGTGATCAAATACAATGGAGCTTGGCAATCCAAAATGTACCCAAACATGAGTAAATAATAAGTCAATTGCTTCTTGTTTGGTGATTCTCTTCTTACATTGAATGAACATGCACATATTTTTGAAGTGGTCTAGAATGATAAACAAGTAGCCATGGTCTTTATAATGCATGGGAAAACCTTTGAAAAAGTCCATGTAGATACTCTCCTAAGGTTTGTTTGGTATTGGCAGTGACATTTACAACCCATGTTTCCTATTTATTGGCATTATAGTATTGCAAATAACACAACCCCTAATAAATATCACCACCTACTCTTGCATCTTCGGCCAATACACAAACCTTTTCATATTTTCCACTACCTTTTTCACACCAAAGTGCTTAGATATCCTAGAAATGTGAGCTTCTCTCATAAACTAATTCCTTCTATCCTGGAGTATGCATAACTTGTAAAGATTTTATAGTACCCCATTCTATAGATGGTATTCATTCCCTTCCATGACAACAACCAGTTTCTCCTTTGGCTATTGGTATATTCCCATGAAGTATTTATCTCTTTGATGATCTTCACTCAATAGATCACAAGTGAAAGGATTAAGCTGCATTCACATACCAATTGTTGTAATATTCTCCAGTGAGGACTTCAAAAGCATGCCATCCATCTTTTTAGTAGTCCCTTTCTTATACTTGATTAATAGGTGGAATTATTGTAGGAATCACAACCATTTGTAATGCCTCATTTGCTACATTTTGATTTGACTTTGTAGGTATTGTAGGGGTTGATGATTGATGTGTACAACAATATTTTTCCCTAAGAGGTAATGCTTCCACTTCTTTATCTCTTACCCAATATCAAAGATCTCGTTATCATGTGTGGGATAGTCCAACACTACTCCATGAAACAACTTTGAATGGTAACACACTGGTCTTCATCCTTACATAAGTGTTTCCCCTAATGCATATCCACTTGCATTTATTTCTAATTCAAATGGATATTGTAAATTGGGCATGGATAAGACCAAAGCATTATTGATATTCCTCCTCAAGTCTTCAAATGATCATGGTTGTGGCTTGTCACAATGAAAACTCTTTCCTTTGGCAGATATAGCGTGCAATGGTGCTACCACTACTAATAAATTTAGGATGAACTTCCTAAACTATTGATTTCCTCCCATGAAACTCTTATCCTTTGTCAAAATGGTAGGAATAGGCCATTGGAAAATGGTTGCAATCATTCTTGGATCCACCCTCAACTCTCCTCCACCAATCATGTGTCTGAGATAGATCAAGGACTCTTTTCTGAATTCACATTTCTTTGGGTTTGAGATAAATGGATTCTTTCATAGTGTCTCTAGTACCTACATCACATGTGAGGTGTGATCTTKCCAAACATTGTTGAATATTATAATTTCATCCATATATACTATTACAAATGAATCAATAAATGGACATAGAACATCATTTATCAACTCCATGAAAATTGCAAGTGCATTACATAAACYGAAAGGCATTACTAACCACTTGACCCAAGACTTTACAACATTGCTTCTCTCCAACTCACTCTTTCACACACAGAACTCTTTGAKAGATTCTCTTCATAAGCACACAAGCTCTAGATGCGAGGTGATTAATAATGAACTCTGCACTTCCTTTTATAACAACCAAGGAAGGATCTAGAAGCATTGTATAAAATTATTTACAAAGGCTTCCTTTACCGTATTCATSTACTTTTCYTAATATATCTTGGACACATTCTATTGTGCATGATTTCATGCTACACATCATGAAAAACAACTTTTATATAGTGGGGAATCTTGCTATATTACTCCTTTAGACATGCCTTCAAGGTAGCATTGTTGATACACGTGACAAGACACAAACCAACTAAGACAAGACTTCACTACAATAATGGTTACAAGGAAGCTATTGTAGATTTATGTACAAAGATTACAATATGTATAGTTGGGTCCAACACACTTCCTTGTGTTATCCATTGGGTGGAAGCACATCATTTGGATTATTTTCATCGAGATTGTGATGTGGATCTGGATCATCATCCGAATCATATTCTAGTTCTAAACTAGTGTCATATGGATTTGTATTAACTCTGTCATCATTGATTATGTATTTGAGGACACCAACAATGGAGGTATAACATCTCTAATGTAGCATTGATTTTAAGGATAACTCTGATAGCCAAATTGTCATTGGTACAATTGTTGGTTTTGTATGACTTGCCCCAAGTTCAACTTCCTTAAATTCAACAAAAAACAATTGACATGAGTTGTAACTCATATCTAACACACTATTGGATATGTAAATTGAAGTAATGGAATCTATAAAGAGGGAAAATATTCACACTACATGGAAGGAATGTACTGATAAAGATCTTTCAATATGGAGACCAATTATGACAGTATGCAATTGGAAGACATGAAAAAACTATATAGACCTTTTTTTTCTTTTCCTACAAATGTAAGAAGGTTGTTATAATATGAAAATGAAATATAAGGTTCTCTAAACATTAATGTAGGGTAACCTTTCCATGAACATGTCCTAAAGAAGACTAGTTTAAAGGTTTCTCTAAGATGATACCTATATGTAAAATACCATTTACAAAGAGTGGAAGATTGAATCTCCCAAGGAAAAACTTAATGCATTGTAAAACATCTACAAAGATTTCATAACTTGTTTCTCCATGTTTTCTTGATCTTTTCTTTCTTGTTATCATTGAAACCCTATAGTGAGGGAATTGGAGATCATCATTTGATTTTGAGTCAAAATGATTATTCTTCTTCAACTTCAAAGAGGATGGTAGGTCTCATCACGAATCGACCTATCATGATCATAGGTATTTAGTGGTATGACATTACCATCATCTGGTCACCAAGCTAGGGTAGTGGCTCTCAGTTACACAACTGAGAGAAAGGGGGTCTGATCATGAGACAACCTTCTCATTTCTGCGAGGTATTTTTGAATGACACTATCATTATCTAGACACCAATTCAGTACATTGGCCTTCAACTTGTTCCTTAAAACATTAAATAAATAACAAGAAAGAATGACAAGAAAATGGGCTTGGAAAAAGTGCATCACAAACGAAGGTGCCACGCACCCTCTACAAAGGAACCCATAAATGAGATAATATGAACCCTTGTATTTCATGAAAATCATTGACCATTGAAGTCTAAACCCCTTCCACCTCATCACCCATTACATAACCTTGAAAGGCCATCCTTGGTAGCATCCCCTACTTGACGGTTTTGGTCTACCCAATCGGACTTTTATTAAACCCCTCCCATACTTAAACTTGGTCAATTGTATAGGGTATCTAAGCATTTATCTAATCTGATGGTGTAGTTTTAATGCACATGCTTAGGTGCCTTGTTTATTGGATTTAGTTTACACTTGTCATGATATCTTTGAATTAAGATCTTTGGAGGGCATATTGTTTCGTTTTGCAGAACCTTATTGCAAGACAGTTTTGGAGGAACAAGCCTAGCTTGGGCTTCCATGGTTCTTGAATCCCACAGGTTGGATTCCAAGGGCCCACATGCCCAATCATTATGACTTGCCTTTGGAGGCCTAGAAGACATCATGGATGAACTTTCCTAGCCCCTAGTACCCAAACAACTTGCCTAGGGTTTCTAATGTGTTAAAGTGAAAATTAAATATTATTATTTGGTTCAAGGGGTAAGATAAGTGTTGTTGACCCCTTATCTTATGTTTTACCCTTGCTAAGTGGACAAATTATGTTTTAATACTTTTGTATAAATAGAGATCATGTGAATCTCATTTGACAACATAACTCTCCCTCTTGTGAGAGGATATTGGCTGAAATTTGCGCTCTTATTTGGAAATTCTCTTCATCTCCTTTGGTTACATTCTCTTGCTATGGTTTATCTTTGCTATTGGTGGAAGAAGTGATTCACTATCTCTCTTGGAGTGTTTTTCTTGCTTTATGGTGGATATCTCTTGGTTAAAGAAGGAGTTTATCTTGTTTATGCTTGCACTAGGTAAGGAATCCATTTTGTTGCTTCTTTTTTAGTTACAAGTCTAATTTTCTAAGCTTATTGGGGAGTATAAGTGCAAACAAACCCACCAAGGCCATCATCTTGTCTTGAAATAAGTTGTTGTAGAAAGGAATACTAGGAGGAGTAAAAAGGTTTACACCCACGTTAGGGTTTTCCTTAGCTAATTTTCCTTAACTTGGGGAGTAAAAGGGCTTACACCCCCAAGGAGGTAGAAATACTAGCTCTTACTCTTTTAAAGACTCCATAACCCAATAGTTAAAGGCACTGATCTCTTGCATTGGAGAAATAAATCATTACATTGGGATACGTAAAACTACGAGATATTGGAATTGTTCAAGTTGGAATTTCTTCTACGTGTTATAAGAATTCTTGTGCCCTAAGGGTGTCCTCTTTTAGCCAGCCATTTTGTTGTTGTAATAAGTTTAATTATATAGCCATTAGGGCTGCAACAAACCCTAAACACTTTCTTCAATAACTCACAACTCAACTGTCGGAAGTTGCTAATAATTTACCCCTACAATCTACTAGACCCAGCGCATCTTTTGGGTGGATTACTTGTGATTTTTGGTGGCTGAGTTCTTTACTGTAACAAGTAGTTTGCTACAGACATAAGGCTGCAAAAGTATCTCTGCAAAACTATCTATAACAGCCTTACATTGATGTTAAAGTCTTATGCTTTTACAATTGAGTTGTACTAGTGTTTTGCTAACTTATCTCTTGCATCATTTGATAGACTTTTAGCATCTTTATTTGCAGCTCTTACTATATTTTTATTGCTGATATACATCATTTTTTACTGTTGCAATCAGGTACAACAAACTTAAATTTCTTTTCCACCTAACATATACTGCATACAATTGTTTTTTCTTGTGTCTCGGGCAGGTAGACACACTCTGAGCAAGTGCCAACGGACTTGTAAACCTTATACCTCTCCTGACACTCATTCTCAAGCCTTATTCCATCTACTAAATTGACCTATAGGGGCTTCTATTCAGACCAATGTTGTATATTTCATGTCGGGGAAAGTGTCGGCGAGGGTCTGGAATGTAACTTCTCAGCAACATCGGTGGAAAATGTCGGAAAATGTCGCAAGACCTCAAAAAAATACAAAAACACTCATTTTTTTCAATTTTTTAAACTTGTAAAACAACAACAACAACAAATAAACACTTTGCTACATAAATATGAAAATACAACCAATAATAAGATGCATAAGATGTCAAGTGGTCACATATCGTTACTAAACTGAAAATTCTGAAACATGCTGAAGTATTAAAAATAAAAACTATTGTGGAAGACACCATAATCAGTCTCATGGATATCATGACCCTGGAGCTTAGATGATATCAACTATTTCATGATTCTAATCTGATGTGAGATTAAGATGAATTAAGATGCAATATCATGACCCTGGAGCTTAGACTCTAATTTGATGTAGACTAGGTGTGTATCATTATTAATATCATCATGGATATCATGATGAAATATTAAGATGATATTAAGGTGCGTATATCATGATAGAATAATAGGTACCACCATATAATCTTAATATCAGGTGATAAGGTGATAATAATATTTTAAATCATGTTTCCAAAGAATTAGAGACAATTAGAGACAACATATCCAAAGTATGCTCATGAATATATCAAGACGACATCAAGTGCAATACATATCTAGAGATTAGAACATAAATACATAATCAATGAGGCTCTAAATGGCCTCTACAACATCAAATAACATACTAATTTAGAGTCACTGATACTATAGGTGGAAATGCCAATGAAAAGTACAAAATAGCTATAGGTTAGATATTAGAACCATAGTTGAAAGAATCTCATAGCTCATGAGTCGTGACTGTTAGTAGTCCTCCATGTCATAATCATCAAGATTGGCATCACTACCACTGCTCTCTCCTCCATCCTCCTCCTCCTCCCCTATATCCAATGCAATCCATGCATTTGTTGATGTGGACTCTGGAGGATGACCCCTG
>JASDQU010319103.1:0-11453 GCA_032191745.1 Picea mariana
CGCAAGGAATCTTTCTTAGATACAGGAGAGAAAGTCTTTGTGTAGTCGATTCCTTCTTTTTGAGTGAATCCTTTAGCAACAAGTCTTGCCTTGTATCTCTCAATGTTGCCCAATGAGTCTTTCTTTGTCTTAAAGACCCATTTACATCCAATGGCTTTTGCACCATTAGGCAACTCAACAAGATCCCAGACTTTGTTACTCTTTATATAATTCATCTCTTCCTTCATGGCACCGTACCATAATTCTGATTCTTTGCAACTCATGGCTTGTGAAAAGGACTCGGGATCATTTTTGTCTCCAATGTTATAGTCAGATTCTTGCAGATACACAACATAATCATCAGGAATTGTTGATCTCTTTGGTCTATTAGATCTTCTTAATGTTGTACCACCATATTCCTGAGAAGTATGTGGTTCAACTTGTTGTTCAAAAGTTCTTGGAAACTCTTGAACTACCTGATCTACTAGAATGTCGTCAGCAGCTTGTGGAACTTCAACAATTGGTTGTTGGACACCAGTTTGTACTTGAGGGGTGCTGTGAACAATAACCAATCTATCACTTGGGGTGGAAGGTTGAGATTCTAAATGATCCTTCTCAGAAACTATGTTTCTGGTTTGATCGCTCCCACTATTCAAGTCATTTTCAAGAAACTTTGCATTTCTTGATTCAACAATCCTAGTGCTATGAGATGGACAGTAAAATCTGTAACCTTTAGACCTTTCAGCATATCCAATGAAATACCCATTAATGGTCCTTCGGTCCAGCTTATTCTCTTGTGGATTATATATTCTCACTTCAGATGAGCATCCCCAAATGCGCATATGTCACAAACTTGGTTTCCAACCTTTCCATAATTCAAATGGCATTTTAGGAACAACCTTGGTTGGAACTCGGTTTAATATATACACTATCATCTTAAGTGCTTCAATCCACAAGGATTTAGGAAGATTGGAGCTCCTAAGCATACTCCGCACCATGTCCAATAATGTTCGGTTTCTTCTTTCTACTACACCATTCTGGTTGGGTGAACCAGGCATGGTGTATTAGGCAACAATCCCATGCTCTTGAAGAAATTTTGCGAATGGCCCAGGTGGTTGTCCATCTTCTATGTATCTACCATAATATTCTCCACCTCTATCTGATCCCACGATCTTAATTTGCTTTCCGCATTGTTTCTCTACTTCAACCTTAAAGATTTTAAAGGCATCTAATGCTTCGTTCTTATTATGAAGCATGTAGAGATACATATATCGTGAGTAATCATCTATAAAACATATGAAGTATCTCTGACCATGTGAGTCCATGTCTAGACTACATATATCAATGTGTATGATCTCTAATATGTCCGAACTCCTATTGGCACCTTTCTTTGACTTGTTGGTCTACTTTCCTTTTATGCAATCCACACAAGTCTCAAAATCAGTAAAATCCAGAGTATTAAGTACCCCTTCATTTACCAATCTTTTAATTCTTTCTATGGAGATATGACCTAGTCTCTCGTGCCATAATTTAGAGGAATCATCATTAATAACACATCTTTTAGTGCCAGTGTTAACATGCATTGAATCATAAATGACATTGTTTTGTAAATTAATGCAGTAAAGACCATNACACAATCAGATTTATAAAATAAACTGAAATATATTTCTAAAAAGTTGAAGGAATATCCAAAAGGTACAAGCCTTGAAACTGAAATCAAGTTTCTAGAAAAACTTGGAACATAAAATGTCTTTTCTAATTCTAAAACAAAACCACTACTTAAAGTTAAATAGCATGTTCCTATAGCTTCCACATGCGAGCCCATCTTCTTTCCTGATAAGATGCTTTGCTCACTTCCCACTGGCTTCCTTAGGTTTTGCAAACTCTGCAAGGAATTCAAAATGTGAATTGTTGATCCAGAATCAATCCACCAGGTGTTAATATTGACATTGACCATATTAGATTCATAACAAACGAACGAGATTGCATTACCTTTGTCCGCAAGCCATTTCTGGAATTTGGTGCATTCCTTTTTCATGTGTCATTTATTTTTACAGAAGAAACACTTGGAATTCTTCTTGATATCAGCTTGGGGAGGTACTTTACCTTTCCCTTTCTTATTGGCTTGAGATTTTCCCTTTCCATGCGTTGCCAGCATTGCACTTTCTCCTAGTTTCATCACCAGTCTCTCTTCCTCTTGAACACACATGGTCATGAGTTCATTAATTGACCATTTATCCTTATGTGTGTTGTATGAGATTTTGAAGGGTCTGTATTGGTGCGGAAGGGTGTTCAGGATGTAGTGCACCAAGAAAGACTCTGATATTTCAACCTCGAGTTTCTTCAGTTGAGCCACAGTGTCCCTCATTTGCATGATGTGCTCGCGCACACCTTTCACACTGGTGAGCCTTAGGGATGAGAACTTCATGATTAGGGTGCTTGCTAGTGCCTTGTCTGAAGTGACGAATTGATCATAAATGGCTTTCATCAAGTCTCGGACCTTTTCATGCTGATCAATAGAACCACAAATACCAGCTGAAATTTTAGTCTTAATGAACATCATGCTTAGACGATTAGATCGCTCCCATCGTTCATAAAGTGTGATGTCCGCTGTAGTGCTAGTATTAGTGAGTGCTGGTGGTTCATCTTTCCTAATAACATAATCTATGTCCATCCACCCCAAATGAAGGAGAACTCTCTCCTTCCAGACCTTATAGTTATCTCCCTTAAGTTCAGGGATATCACAACGAATTTTAGAGAAATTTGCAGGTTGTAGAATTGTATAAAATTAAAGATCACATGCTTACGTTAAAATTGAGGCCAGCTAAAAAATAAAATTTCATGCTTTACCAATGTAAATTCATGCTTAAATTTGAATCTAATGACATAAAAATTTTCTGTGGGCTAAATTTTCAATTCAAGCAGATTCAATTTGAACTTTATGATAAAACTATCAATTCATAAGTCCTGTGGGTAAGTTATGAATAATTTGATGTTTTATCCTAATTAATTATATATAAATATAATAAAAATTCCCGTGGGATAAAATTTACTATATTTAGTATAATTAATTACAATTAATGTCTAAATATTCTTTACGTGATCTTAATCAATCATAATATATAATATTATTTAATTAGAGATGTTGTGGCTATTCTTTAATAAAAAAAAAATTATATGGATCACTAGACATTATTTCTTTTATGCATAAAATTTAACTTGATATGAGAATAATTATAAATTGCATAAATAAAACTACAAAATTCATGCATAACATTTAACGATGTATACTCATTCAAAATAGCATGTTTTTAATTAGAGGTTAAGAAAGAAATTATTTTAATGACCATAAAAGATCACCCGGATTACAAGCACATCTACATGTAATAACAACGAAGGAGTGCATCAAGCAATTCCTATCTAAAACTACTAAATCTGACATAAAACTATGCCCCTTGGCTTCTAACTATTGTGTGACTTAGAAGCAAAGTGTACATATGTTATTATCCTTAGGGAAAAATGTATAGCAAAATAACCTAAAGACGCACAACAATGCAATGAAACCTCTCTATATAGAGAACAACAATTTCATTTAAAAACATACAACCAAATTATAAAAGAAAGATGCACATAAATGTATGGTTCTGCCATATTAATATGGATAGACGTACAACAATATGTATTAAAATGTGCAGAGAAAATGCAAGGAAAACCCAATAGGGATGCACCGAGACAGAATAAACCTGTCTTTCTCCAAAACACCAAGGCAGAGATAAAATTGCTCTGATACCAAATGTTAGCCTTAAATCGATTCTAAAATATGCGGAATAAAAACTCTTTAAAAGAATCAAAATTTAGATGCCAAATGGATCATACCTCCGGCCATTGATGTTGCTTGAGTTTGACTAATTGCTATAGAAGTTTTCTCAGTTCCACACTAGTTTTTCTTTCAGTATGGTACTTGTAAGCTCTGCTCACTCTAATTGATGGTGTAAGACTGAAGGGAATTGATTGAATTAAGAAATTTTGGGGAACAAACAGAAGTCTTTATAGCCAAGCTTCCATCAAGCTTCTGTTGGATATGTGTTAATTGTTCCACATATCTAGGTAGAGAACCGTAGATGGAGTAATGGACCATTCCAGAAGCTTCCAACAAGAAAACAATTACATCCTGTTGGTTTCCAAATGAGCTGTGGCAGTTGAATACAGTTCCGGTTGGTTTCGGCGGTTCAATATGGTTAAGGGGAATACGGTTCTGGTTGGTTTCCGAATGAGCTGACGGCGGTTCAATACGATTAAGGGAGATTACACTAAAGGCATATCATTCTTGAAACCCATTATAAAACACTTGTTAAAAACACTAAAAAAAATAGGGTATACGTACCTGTGCATGTAGAAACCAAGACATATTGCAGAGAAAGAGAAAAATAACATTATAATCTAGAGTACATGCCAATAAAAACTAAAAATTTTAATACATTAATCTAACAAGTGACAAAGACATTTACAAATAACACAGAGTTTCAAACACTTACCAAGGGTATTACTTTGTGAACGCTCGTGCGTGAGAATAATTCACCTTGGGAAGAAATGAACTAGACCAAACACTCAAATGAAACACTCTCTATAATGAAGTCTAGCATTCCTGAAGTGAAGAACTATGTTAGTGAAAACACCAAGTGTAACGGGTTTGAAGGAAATGGTCACTTAGCTTATTAAAAATGTGTAGGGTAAAACTTACAGTGGATAAGGCCACCTGAATTGGTTCCTTTGCACCAAGAGGCATGCTCTACTACAGATAATATGCAAAGAGTAGGGATCGGGTTGATAGCTCAGACCTTTTGGTCCTTTGAAACATTAACCTTCGCAAGTATCGATATATACCTTGGCATCTATTGTATTTAGATCCGACTAACATCTCAAGTTTTTGAAGGATGGCGATCAATCCTCACAACCCTCCATTTATTAAGCTCAACAATTTATATACCAAACCACTATCACGAATTAAAGAATGATTGTGAAAGGAAGGGTTGAATTTAATCTTGTCTTGAATTATGTACGAAGGGTTCACTAGTAGAGACCAAGGCTTGGACAAGTATAAAGGCTAGTTAATTAGGAGCATACATAATGGAGAGACTCTATGATAACTACCGTAGCTCATGATATGATTTAACATTTAGTCTTAATAACTCTCCCATGTGCACTTAATATAATGTTAAAACAATTTACATGTGTATTGAGAGAAAACATAGGGTTGCTAATTATGATCTTAAGTTACAACATAACTATACGTGCTTTTTATTAAAACATAGGGGTATTTCTAAGAGCATAGTTCTGATAACCTTTTTCATATCTTTATAATAGAATACAGGGTTATAACTAGAATAGAGAACCACCAGAACCTAAAATGTAATTTGTGTCTTTTGGATCAAATATTTACCCTAAGTTTTTAATCTAATGACCGTCACCATTATTAATATTGATATTTGATGTCAACGTAGAAATAACCTTTGGTAATGTTGGTTATTTAGATCATTACATTGAAATAGCATCAGGTCTATGATCATAGGGTTACTATAAGTATTAATGACAATTTTTTTTTATGATGGAAATTTTGGATTTGCGACAATATGGTATCAAAGTTGAAGTTTCAATAGTTATTTTAAGAGGGATCAACATACTAAAACATATTACATATATTTATATAGTAGCAGAAAATTTTATGCTTTTTTTCCCTTGTTTCTTTCAAAGTAGACTCATAAAAAAATTCAGAAATTTTATTGTCACTTATTATATATATGGAGAAAGAAAAATTTTCTTGTTGTATTTCTATACACATGTAACATCCCGAGCCATGTGCTGGAGCATGCCACAATTTTTTTGGAAATGTATACCAAATTTAAACATACAAAAACTCTGCATACCTTTCTATTACTATCCTTGAGGGTACCTTTTTGTTACTATCCTTGTATGGAATGCATAATCATATGAAAATGAACTAATTCCCAACCATATGTATGGCTCGATTTTGGAACTTCTTGGTCTTCTGGTCTAATATGCACACCGGATGCACTTGAAAGGGACCTTATTGTTCCACCTGAATCACATTCCAATCAATGAAATGTTTAGCATCAGGTATGTACTTTTTTATCAATGATACATGGAATACATTATGAGTAGACATTGATGTAGGAAAGACAACCATGTATTCTATAGGCCTAATCCTCTCTAGGATTTCAAACAACCCATAATAATGAGATGCCAACTTTGAACAATTTCCCAACTTCAGGGAACTTCAGTTGGAATTTAATTTCAAGAATACATGGTCACCCACTTTAAACTCCCTGTGAGTTATTCCCTTATCAACATAGATTTTCTACTTGTCTTGAGAAACCTTTAAATTTTGTTTTATTTTCAACATTTTCTCTTCCATTTCCCTGAGTAATCATGGCCCAACTGTTGTTCTATATGATGGGTTGTCCCAACTTACCGGTGTGTTGCACCTTATGTTATAAAGAAACTCAAATCGACTCATCTTTAGAGATGCTTGGTACCAATTGTTATAAGAAAACTCTACTAAGTGTAGGTAATCTTCCCATTTTGATGGTTTATCCATCACATACATCCTCAACATATCCTCAATTACTTGATTCACCCTCTTTGTTTGTCCGTCTGATTCTGGATGATAAGTTGTGCTAAAATTCAAATTTGTTCCAAATCCCTTAAATAATCCTTTCGAAAACTTTTATGTAAATTTTGGATTTCTATCAGACACAATTGTCTTGGGAATACCATGTAGTCGAGAAATTTCTCTCATATAAATATCAACAATGTTGGATTCCTTGTGAGTGAGCTTTATTAAAATAAAATGAGCATCTTTAGTAATATTATCCACCACTACCATGATAGAATCATGTTGCTTGTTTGTTCTAGGAAGTTTGGTGATGAAATCCATTGGAAAAAAATCCCATTTCCACTCAGGAATGGGTAATGGTTGTAGCAAACCAATTCGATGTCTATGCTCAACCTTAACCTTTTGACACTCCAAACATCTGGTGATAAAATCTGCAACTTCTTTCTTCATTCCTGGCCAATAATATTGGCTCTTAACAACTGCAATAGTTTTTTTATAGCCAAGGTGACCAACATAAGGTACATTATGCATTTCTCTCAATATCATTTTTTTCAATTCCTAAGAATTTGGTACATAAATTATGCCCCTGTAAATGAGAATTTCAATATTTTCTAGCTTATAGTCTTCAATTTTCTGCTGCAAAATACCTTGTTGTAATTTTGTTATTATTTCCATGTATTGAAAATCTGATTTTGCAGCCTCAAATATTCTATATTTCAAATATGATTGGTACATGCTAATGGTTGTAGCATGCAACTCTTGAACCCTTATACTAAGTGAAACAATCATCTTATTCTCTTTCTCTTTGATATTCTTTATATCAAATTCATATTCACTGAGAAATTCTAACCATTTGCTTTGCCTGCCGTATAGAGTTGGTTGTCCAAATAAATATTTTAGACCATGATGTTCTGTCCTCAAATAGAACCTTTTCCCCATGAGGTAGTGCCTCAAGATATTCAAGGCATTCACTATGTCTTCCAACTCCAAATCATGAGTAGCATAGTGTCTTTCATGCTCCTTCAACTTCCTTGATTCATAGCATACAACATACCCATTTTGACTGAGGAATCCACCAAGCCCTTCTTTACATGCATTACTGCATACAATGAAGTTCTCATTTGGATCAACAATCCTTAGTATTGGGGCACTTGTTAATAAATTCTTCAAGTGTTGGAAACTCTTTTCACAATCCAATGTCCACTAAAATTTCACTCCCTTATTTAGCAAGGAAGTGATTCGGTGTGCAATCTTTGAGAATCCTTCAATAAATCTCCTATAGTAGCATGCAAGGCCCATGAATGATCTTGCCTATGTCACATTCTTTGGTTTTGAACATTCTCTAATGTCCTCAATATTTTCAGGATCCACTGCTATCCCTTTCTCTGAAATGATATGTCCCAAATAATGAATTTTCTTTTGATAAAATGAGCACTTGCTCAGTTTGGCATACAATTGATGCTCCCTTAATACCTATAATACAATCGTTAAGTGTTTTTCATTCTCTTACTCCAACTTAGAATATATAATAATGTCATCTAAAAATACAATGACAAACTTATCTAAGTATTCTCAGAAAATACCATTCCTTAAACACATGAAGACAAGTGGTGCATTTGATAATCCAAATGGCACCACTGTGAAATCATAATTCCCATACCCTGTTCTAAAGGAAATATTGCTGATGTTTTCTTCTTTAATTTTTACCTAATGATAACCTGATCTGAGATCAATCTTGGAGAATATTTTTGCATCTTTCCACTAATCAAATAGGTCATCGATCCTTGGAAAAGGATACTATTCTTCACAATTACCTTGTTCAACTACTTGAAGTCAATGCAAAGCCTCAATTTTCCATCATTTTTAATCACAAATAATACTGTGGAACCTTAAGGTGACACACTTGGGCATAGATACCCCTTCTTCAGAAGCTCTTCAAGTTGCATTAACAATTCCTTCAATTATGGTGTACTCATCCTTTAAGGGGTCTAGGATATTGGGGCTGCTCTAGGCATCAGATTGATGCAGGAATGAATGTCTCTTTTAGGGGGTAATCCTAGTATTTCTTTAAATACATATTCAAACTCTTTTAGGACTGCATAATCTTGAATATTTCACACCTTATATTTAGGTGTCTCTTCCATATGTGATGAAAAGATTTAACACCTTTTTTTGTAACTTGTCTTCAGCTGCATTGTTGAAATTTATCTGATGGTTACTTCCCTACAAATTCCCTGCACTGTCCTTAGCTTCTCTTCCCCATCCAATAAATTAAATGCCTTATTATAACAATATAGGATAACATGGCGTTGCTCCAACCAATCCATACCAATTAGATAGTCATAGGAACCTAAAGGTATGATGTTCAAATCTGCCTTGGTGTTCAGTCCCTTCATGTCCATTGGACACGCCTTAACCATCTCATTGATTTTTCTTTTAGCTCCCGTACCCATATGCACCAACCAATATTTTCCAAGCTTGCTTCTTGGAAAATTCAATCTTTCTACCATCTTAGGATCTATATAACTATGATTAGATCCTGAATAAATTAAAATAACAATGGTTTGGTTGTTGATTTTACCTTCCACTTCAATCATATGTGACTGAAACTCAACTATATTAGCTTGTTGTACATTGTGAACAATCCTCACTTTTTCAACTTTGTGAGGACAATCTCTATACATATTATATCTCCCACAACCACAAAATTTAATAGGTGGCTTATGTGGTCTTTGTCCCACTGTCTCGGTCATTCTTGTTTCTATAGGAAGTGGTTGTCCTTAAGGATTATTTCTAAATAATGGGGCTTAGTCCCCCTTTTCCTTTGTTCCATCTTGTTTTTATTCTTGTCATCCCAAGCTTTTTGGAAATTTTTCCTTCCTTTATGTTGATCATAAAGGCATTTAGCTCGCTTTATGGTCTCCTCCAAAGTTTTGGGATCATCATATTGTATCTTGTCACTAATAAATGATGGAAAACCACTCAAATACCTTTGAATATTAACCGAATCTTCCTTGATAAAAGAAACATACTTTAGTAGTTCTAAAAACTTTCTTTCATATTCTTCTATGCTGATACTCCCAGGCTTCAGCTCAAAGAACTCTTTCATTTTCTTGCCGTAGTTTCTCTTAGTCAAGTATTTCTTTTGAAAATACCTCTTGAATTCCCTCCAAGTAACATTTTCCTGTTCAATGTGTTGAACCTGCACAAATTGGTTCCACCACATGGATGCATCTCCCTTAAGATGATAGATAGAAATTGTTCCTTCTGCTTGTGAAGAGAATTATGAAATTGAAAATACTTCCTCATGCCTAAAATCTATGTCTCTGCATCTTCATCCTTCTTTTTCTCACCATCAAATGTAGGAGGCCTGATTTTGTTCATTTATCCTTGTAACTCATCCACCCCATACCTCCTCTTATGATTCCTGATAGGGGATGGACTTGAACTACTATGTTCTCTCCTAGTGGAATTCCCTAAGGAGTGATGGTGATATCTTACAACACTTCTTGTTCTTCTCCTCTCATCCTTAGACCTGTGACTTCCTGATTTGCTTGAGTTGTTTTCCTTATCCATCTTCTTTTCTATTTTGTCCAAGCTCTGCACTAAATTTATGTTGAAGCCCTCCTTCTACTCCTTGGATTTCATAATCCTCTCATAATCAAATTTATAACTTTGTACATCCTTTTGAAAAATTTTAATGTTTTCTACCAAGTTCATGTTTTCTTCCTTTCCTTCTCCATGTCAAGTTGAGTTTGTACCTTCATTACCTGTATTCACCTACATCCCTATGATCTCATATTCCTGGCTTAATCCCCCTGTGTATCTTCCATGATTATGAAATTTTTGTTGATATTGTCCTGATCTAATTGTTGTTAACTCTACAAAATGTGCAGCCAACAAAACTTGTTAGGCTAATTGATTTAACAAATTGATGAAATTATGTACAATTCTGGTTCAATAATGCATCAAAATTATTTCTTCTAATTTCCTAAAAAAATGGATACCTAGATCAATTTTATAGGTGGATAGTTATATTCTACTATCCAAGACCTTTCCAACGCCTACTTCCATGCTCAATTATGAATCTTGAGTAGAAAGTTATGGTTATTTGAAAATTGTCCATTAATTCTTCTCATGTCTTCTACTTTTATAACCTCTTGGATGTTGTGCATGGTCTTCACTTTGTCCTTTATTTGAGGGAAATTCTTGTACAAGTGATCTTCTTCTGGAGCCTAATTATCTCTTGGACCTGTGTTGGATCCTCTCATAATGTACACAGGTGTTTTGGATCCTCTCATAATGTACATAGGTGATCTTTATTTACTTATTTCTTTACTCTAAGCTCCTTTTGTTGGCAAATATTTAACAGACAGTTAACAACAGCGAATGCTTTTCATTGATGGCAACAGTGAAGATGATAGGCAAACATAAGACAAGTTCAAAGAGGTGAATGATCGAAAGCAGTGAATGATCGAAGGCTGCGAATGAGCGAAAGGTTGAAGAAGAATCTTTGATCGTTGAAGAGGGAGATAGATCTCAGTCATCAGATCCGAGCGCAGGGTCCGACCATCGTTGGATCAAGGATAAACTGCACGCTCTTTAAAATACAAGGAGAAGCGGGTGTAATCGCGATTTACGAAATCATGATGCAATCTGAGCCGTCAGATCAAGCTTTGATCTAGACCGTTGATTCCAGTCAATGGAGAGGCATCGGGGATCAAGAGTTGGACATGACAAAGATTATTGACATCAGGAGCCCCGGTTTCGTGATATGCGATAGCGCGATTCAATCGCAGCCATTGAATTGAGAATGAATCTGGACCATTGATTTAACTCC
>JASDQU010319105.1:2629-13222 GCA_032191745.1 Picea mariana
GGCTGACTGATTGGCATGGAGAGATGCTCCTGCATCAAACCACAACAAACAGAATGACACCCATAAATGATAACAAAAGAAAGGTTAGCGCCCTACCTCTCCCGAACAACCATAGGAGACCAGTGTCAAGCTCGCAATCCAATGCTTAATACCTGCAACTTGTCCTCAACATCCAAGATACACAAGCATATGGGAAATATATAAAACATTAGCATATAAACTAACATAATCCATTAACATGTATAACAAATGTACTCATGGAAAATCATACAAATATTTTCAACATATAATCAGCGGAAGTACATAGGTGACAAAATTTTGTAACGACAGACAATGGAACCAAGAAACTAAGTCCTTACACCTAGGCCTTCACGACTTCAATCCTCCAAAAAGGCAATATCACAAGTTTTAGGAGTAATTGGGTTCCTCCTTCACTAGATAGGGAGATCTTGGGGGTTGAACATAAGGGAAGTTCATACTTAAAGGACAAATGGATGCAAACTCAATATGAGATGAAATTTCTCTAGAATGTATTTTCTCTCAACAATATACATGTCCTCAAGGCTTATATATGGCTCAATTTATAGCATCAAAATGGAATTGAAGAGTCGAATCAAAAATTTTTTATTATATGAAAGGTCAAGGATCATAGATCTCATGACTTGGCATGGAAAACCTAGAATATTTTTAATTTCGAGCACAAAACCCAATGTACATGGGTTATAATGGAGTAACATGCGTATACGCGAGTTGTCTAATTTTAGCCCACATATATGTAGAATTTTTTTAATTTTTGACTCTGGATGAGAAAAATAGGGAAATGAGTCTACAGAGGGAAAGGGAATTCCATCACAGAATTATGCATGGACTGTGGAAAAATTTTCTATAATAGTAGATGTTATTCTATCCTTTTTATTTTAATATAGAATTTAAACCTGAATCTTTTTCAAAATGTGAAAAATATTAGTTGGGTATGACCTGTCCTATCTCACCTTATTACGTCGAGAAGTCTATACCACCTATTTATTATTTTGATAATGAGTATTATACCTCTTCCCTAAGTCCTCTCCTACTGGATTGCAACGCATGTCTATTGTGCACCTCTGCTCCATTTTGGGTATGTCATCCCATTGCATCCGACTTTGGTGGGTTGTGACACTTCTTCACTTTAATCTTGTTCCTCATCCCTTGCCATGGTGGGTCTTTGGTTCTTATGGGTGGTACTAGGTTATTCTATCGAATACACAACCATTGGATTGGTTCTAACTCTGGCCATTGCTTCTCATCTATCGATGCAATCCTAGTCAAAAGCACCTAATGGGTGGGGTTATTTTTCGACTCAGTGTGTTAGGACATTTGGCAGATCCATTGTGTGTTAGAAATTTTCTTATCAATTCTTTTCACAAGAACAAATATGTTCTTGGGGATATACCATGGGCCAAAATATTTCGTTGATTTACACCACCAACTTCACACACTATAGTAGATGTTGATGGTACACTTCCCACCATTGCATAGGTATTCCTTCTAGTACTATGTCAATGGCTTGCATTTTGTGGGTCATGGGAAATTTCTATGTTTGTGCGAGGAATGTATCCACCGAGTATGTTCCATCAAACTAGGGTAGGTTGTAGGGTCTCAGTCCAATATCATGCACCATTTTAGTGATTCGTGTGCATATTCTTGTTGACACCTCATAAATCTTATTCTTCCATCTCTATGTAGCATCCTTCAAATATGAATTATATGATCACACACTTCTCCAAATCATCTCACCATCAGTCGTGGGGTTGATATAATATTCCTTGCACCTCGTAATATTATAGATGTTCTCAATGATGAAAAATTTTGCATCCTCATCATGAGCTCATTATATATTCTTACCTCATTTAGATCCAATGGTGTAATGACACACAAGGTATCTGTTTCAAAGGGAAATTTTCCATTTCTTTAGATTCAAGATTGCATTGTTGTCAAATTCCCAGTCAATACCAAGTAGAGAAGGGTAGGTATCTGAGTCATCCATGATCTCAATCACCTAAAATTATACTGTAGTTTTCAACCCTTCAATGTTCACCTTTACTTGTTCCAGTCGACCAATGAGATATATTCAGTATTGGTTAGCCAACCTGAGTTGAATGGGGGACCACACCAAATTTGGCTTACCCATCAAATCCCAACATTTCTTCAACAGGATGTTCACATTGGATCCCAAGTCCAACATGTCATCATCCATCTCATAGCTTCCAAGTTCAATTGTCATCTTGAAATCTCTTCCTGTGCAGTTTTGTTGACTCACCTGGAGCACACGCCCTTCTGGTAGTGGCGTAGATATACCTATAGTTGTATCTTCTTCCCCAATGCATATTTTCAACATATGAGTTAACTTCTTTACATCCTGAGGGTCACTTAACATTTTAAGGAAACAATACAATAAGTTACTTACCTGGTCCTCTTATTCCTCCTGACAACAAGCATTGTGTTCTGTTACTTCTCATACCATGCATTGCAGCTCTTTTCGCACACATTCCTTCTCGAATAACATTTGTTCAATCCATTTTAACTCCTCACATCTGCAGACTTCTTCCAACTAATTTTATGTAGATCATTATATCTCCTCGTTCACATGAGATTCCTCCAATGATTTTTTTTTTTTCATGGTGTAACTCTTCACATACATGAGCCTCTTCCAATTATCTTTGTGTCACACATTGTATCTCCTCGTGCACATAATCTTACTCTAATTATTTTTATGTTGTGCAATAACTCTTCACATACAGGGGCCTTATCCAATGATATATGTGTCATGCATTGTAACTCTTCACGCACTCTACCCTCCTCCATATCCCTCTGTGTGTCACACAATAATTGATTTTGTTGTGTGGCATCAAATTTGGGAGGTGCTTGCACTTCTTTTTTGTTCTTCCCTTCAATGTTCTGGCCCAAAATTTCTCCATTTTCTAAGTCCATTCCTATCTAAATTCCTCCTCGGTTTACCATTTTTACATCAACTTCTTCCTCTATCTTTTGTTCTCTGCACTTCTCCGTAGTCACCATATTGCAATGCACTTTCTTTTCTTCCCAATTTTCCACAAAATCGGGGCAGTATTCTATGATATCCTTTGTACTATGGTAATACCCATAGATTGCACATGTTTCGGTACATAATCGTGACATGTGGCCCACTTTTTCACAATTAAAGCAGATAGGAGGTATTCCTCCACCACCACCGTATCATATTCCTCTTCTTTATCCATTTCCTCCTTTCAAACCTCTTTGATATCCTTCAGGTTGCCACCTTTATGTTCCTCCTAGATCTAAAAGGAATATGTAGTGTGCTCCTACACCAATTGAAGACACTAAGAGTTGTTCACATCATGCCACATGGAATTATAGAATTTGAAAAATGGAGTATGTGTAGTATTTAGATATTTCTATAGTGTCAAGTATTGGGGAGGCATATGTCCTCACTTTTTGCAAATCTCATAACACTCAATCTGAGGTCCTGTTGGAAATGGATTTGGTGCACCCATTTCCACGTATCTTCCCAACATAGGACATTCATTCCTTTGGTGATATTCAGTGTGGCGCATAGTACACCATACATGCTCCTGCACCAACTTAGCCTTATCCATATATTGTAATTGCATGGTGAGATTAGTGAGTTGAGATTGTACCTATGCCATCCTTGTTGATGTATTACCACCTCCTAGTGTAGCTTCTAGGTGCATTACAATCACCATAGCCTTCACCTAAGTCATCACATTTTTTTTAGGTGAGAGATACTTGAATGTGGGGTAGAAGTCCTACAATAAACCACTCCCTATGTTAGACATCTTGCATCTAAAATGTCAATCTATCCAACAATATTTTGAACCACTAATCATAGTCCCATATGGTTGCTCAATCTTGCTACTTGGTCTCTTTGATATCAATTATACACTTTGATTTTGATTTAGGATTTTAAAACTCCCGAAGCATATCTCTCTTAATATTCGTCAGGGACCTAGCCTATCCCACAGATGCAATCACCTTGTACTTCATGTACCATGTTAGAGCATTGTCTTTGAACGTGGTCTCTAATTGTGCTAACGTAGACACTTCATCTATGATTCTCTTCTCAGACCATATAGCTTCCCATGTAAATCAATCTTGTTTTGTATAGTATCTTCTCATCCCATGTAACATAGATATCCACAGGGTTATGTCTTGGTTGATCATACTCAATCTAGTACTACGTCCTCTTGACTAGCCACTAGATTTTGGTCATGATGATACCGATACCAAAACTATTCCTAGCTAGGTATTGATGATTTCAATTTATTTTCACTCATATGCTATCCTTTCCTTTATTCTACTCTCTCTTCTTCTAATCGTATCTCTTCACCTTAATTTCTTTCTTCTTGAATAAAAATGTGCAAGGGGGGTGGTTCAAATATGGGCTTCCTCCATATTCTATCATTATCCTCGGTGTGGGATCCCAAAGAGATTCCTAGCTATAGCCACCCAATCCCATTCACAATAGCTAAATCCTTTTCCCCTTCTCAAAGGGGTCCATCACCATATTTTACAACATCAGTGTTTCTACTTTGCACCTCATCTTCCTCTGATGTGACTACATCTCTTAAAATATAAGGTGATTTGACTTTTTCTTCTCCAAACCTACTCACACTACTCCTAGTATCGTCACTTGATACTCTACTCCTAACATTGTGTCTCCTTTCTCTTCATTATGGGTTTGACCGCTCATCTTTAACCCCTTTCTATCTCTTCTTTGTTTTGTTATTCGAATTTCCTCCTTAGTTTAGTTCTTCTTGTGTATCTCTCGAATATTTTTCTATTCTTCTTCTATGGGTCCATTCAAATCTCATCTCATCTCATCATCTTTTGGATCCTTCCCACTAGATCCATTCTCTCACTCCTTTTCTCCCTTCTTGCCATCTCCCCCCCTGCACAAGGGGGTCTACTAATCCATTCTATCAAGATCCATGCACATCAACCCCTTCTACACAAACAACATCTTGATCCACAGGGGGATCTCTTCCAACAATCGCTTTCTAGGGTCGACAACAAATTGTCTTTCATCCTTGTTGAAAAACTCATTGTATTCAATAGAAAACTCAATGGTGTATCCTTCCTTAACCTGGTTGAACCAGAAGTTGATCGTTGTGGCCCAATTATTATCCATAGATTTTATTCTATCGACTATATTCTGGTCCCATACCAGTGTTTCTTGGCCTCCCAAGGGAGTGTTAATTATTTGTTTCCTCTTTATCCACTCATACAACATGAAAGAAAACTCAACAAAGAATATTTAATGCAAATATATATGGATATACCTCTCATTCCAACGTTCGATGTTGGCCATTGGGTTCTTGGTGTAGACTTTAAACTTGTACAATAAATTACTACAAATGTATTTTTAATTAAAACATAAAAGATACAATGCCACACACACACACACACATTACATAGATATTTTACCTTGGAAACCCAAACCAAGAAAACCAGCAACATGTTTAGAGTTGCACATATAATATTCTATTCATCATTATTTACAATATAATATATATAGAATCCTCTACCATCAAAAAACCCTAATCCATTGAATTGGATTAGTCAACAACCCTAATTCCTTAACCGAAATTAGAAAACCAGTGATGAAAACCATGTGCCAGAAAACTGCGAAAAACATACTCAAAAACCGCCAAAAATAAAATCCGAAGGTGTTAATCCCAAAACCATAGGTAGGGGGGGGGGATGCCACACCCCCACATGTTCAACACAATACGAAAACTAGGTTTGGTCATAGAAATAATATAACACATGCCCAACATTCTCCCACTCGTTATTTTCTTTGCATACAAGGTTACATAGTCAATAATCCAGGGAAATAATGCCCATACATCCTCTACACCAAGAGAACTTCTCAGTTCTCATAGACTTTTTTAATGAATCTGCAACATTATTCAAGGTGTCCACCTTCATCAACAACACCTTCTTTTCTTCAAGCATGTCTCTCAGAAAGTGATATTGAACATCGATATGTTTTGTCTTTGAATGATAAGTTGTGTTCTTCACCAGGAATATTGAACTCTGATTGTCACAATCTATCCTTACAACTTGTTGTACCAACCCAATACTTGAACACAATCTATATAACTATACTGCTTATTTTCTTCCATGAGTGACTTCCATGTATTCAACTTCAATAGAGAAGAGTGCCACTATAGACTATATTTTGCTCATCCAACTGATTTCTCCCCCAATAAGGATAAACACATACCCACTTGTAGATATTTTGTGATATAGATCTCCATCCTAGTCTGCATCAACAAACCCATGTATGTACAAAACTTTGTCCAATCCTTGTCTTGCTTGGTATCACAATCCATAACTAGTAGTTCCACACAAATACTTGAAAACCCTCTTTATTGTTCTCCAATGCTCCGTACCTGGTTATACCTACTCAAAAATCCCACTGCATGTGCAATGTATGATCTAGTACAGACCATTTCATACATCAAACTGCGATCCACATTAGAATATGGAACTAGGACATGTCCTCTTCCTCTTCTTGCGTCTTCGGACTCTGATCCATAGATAACTTTACACCTACATGAATAGGAACCATGATCGGTTTATCTTCCTTCATATTAAACATTTGCAATATTGTCTCAACATATTTCCTCTTATTCAACTAGAGTTTCTTGTTTTCCCGATCTCTTTTAATTTTCCATGCCCAAAATAAAATTTGTAGCGCGAAGATCCTTCATGTCAAATTTAGATGACAGTTGACTTTTCACATCCTTGATAATCTCCTTGTCATTTCATATCAATGACATATCATCCATACACAAGACCAAATAAATAAGATCATTGATTAATTTAAAATACACACAGTGATCGTGTTTGCTCCTAGTGAATCCAAGTCTCATCATATAAGTATCAAAATTATGATACCACATCCTTGGTGATTTCTTTAATCCATACAAGGACCTCTTATCTTCCATACCAACTATTTATTTTCCTTCACAACAAAGCCTCCTTGCTGCTTCATATATATTTATTTTTCTAGATCCCCATAAGAGAATCTTCTCTTCACATCCATCTATTCTACTTCAAAATCAAAAGAAAAACAATAGATAAAAGAAATATAATTGAATTTATCTTGGAAACAGGAGGAAAAATCTCACCAAAGTCAATTCCCTCTACCTAGGAGTAACATTTTTCTACTAGCCGCGCTTTCTATTTCTCCACCTTTCCTTCTCCATTTAACTTCTTCTTAAACACCCATTTGTTTCCAGTGGGTTTTCTTCCAGTTTGCAACTCCACTAGATCCCAAGCCTCGTTCTTTCCAAGGATGCCATTTCTTCCACCATGGACCTTTTCCATATTTTTCCACCCTTTCAATCCACTACTTCCCTAACAATTCTAGGATCATCATCAGTAATATGAAAATAAAAATTTGAATGGAAATTAGGTGGAGTATACCTTTCTGGTTGTATTCTTTTCCGAACCGATCTCCTCAATACTGGAGTATGATGATATTCTTCTTAAGATTCATTTTCTTCTATAGAGTCTCATTCATTATCCTTCAACTTTAACTCTATTTTTTTTTGTTCTTCCTTCTTTGGTAAGACTTCCTATTTGAAAACATCTTTGATTTCTCTAAATACCACATCTTGACTATACACTACCATTTTATTTTTTGGGTTCCAAAGATTACAACCTTTGATAACATATTTATACCCAATAAAGATACACTTTTCAGCCTTTTTATCTAACTTACTCCTTTTTTTCCTTTGGAATGTTAACATAGACATCATAGCTAAATACCTTGAGATGTGTGAGAGAGGGTTTATTGATAGGCCATACCTCATGTGGAGTCTTGTCATCCAATGATAATGAGGGTGATTGATTTACCAGGTAACATGCAATACCCACTGCCTCTACCTAGAATTCTTGTCCTGATACAACACCACTGAGAATACACCATCCTTTTTCCACCATCATCCTATTCATCCTTTACGCAAATCCATTATGTTAAGGCATACATGTAGTAATCTTCTGCCTTGATATAGTGCACTTCTTACAAGATTCTTTGAATTCATTTCCGCATAATTCTCCACCAGTATTCATCCTCAACAATTGAATTCCCTTATTTGTCTGATTCTCCAAAGAATCCTTAAACTATTTGAATTTTTCAAAGACTTCATATTTCTCCCCAAGGAAATAAATCCATGTATTTCTCTAGAATTCAGATATAAAGAAGATATAGTACACATATTTTCCTAGTTATGGAACCGACATAGGTCCAAACACATCACTGTGCACCAACAGTAAAATTTCATCTACCCTCATCACACCATAGGGGAATCTTACCTGACTTTTTTTCCCCATATACACAATGTTCATATAAATCAAAATTCAAAGAGCAGTTAGACATACCTTCAACCATAAATTTACTATGAAGTACTCGAAGGCCCTTCTCTTCGATATGTCCTAGTCTTTGATGACACAACATAGTCTTTTCTCTAGAGACTATAGGAGTTTTTCCATCTTCAACTCCAATCTCAGGAAAAACAGAATTGTTGCACCCATCACTAATATTTCTTCCTAGCATCTTATACAGAGTTTTGATTTGAACTCCCTTCAACAACACCATTGCTTCTCGAACCATCCTGGAAGTTTCTTTCTCAAACATTTCTACCCCTGCATCATCCATTTTTCTTAAAGAAATAAAATTGTTGGCCAACCCTAGGAAGTGCAAAACACCAGGGAGTTTTCTAATCCTTTCATCCATGAGCTTCAACTTGAACTTTCCTCATCCTATGAATTTTTTCTATCGATTCATCACCTAGGAAAACATCATCTCCGTCATACCTTTCATATTCATAAAACCACTTCCTCTGAGGAATCATATGAAAGGATGCACTTAAATCAACCATCCATGCCTCATGATCCGCATGTGTTATTAAAGAAGCCATNCCATCCTGCAAGTTTCTTTCTCAAACATTTCTACCCATGCATCATCCATTTTTCTTAAAGAAATAAAATTTTTGGCCAACCCTGGGATGTGCAAAACACCAGGGAGTTTTCTAATCCTTTCATCCATGAGCTTCAACTTGAACTTTCCTCATCCTGTGAATTTTTTCTATCGATTCATCACCTAGGAAAACATCATCTCCATCGTACCTTTCATATTCATAAAACCACTTCCTCTGAGGAATCATATGAAAGGATGCACTTAAATCAACCATCCATGCCTCATGATCCACATGTGTTATTAAAGAAGCCATGTACACATCCCCTCCTTTCACAAATGTTTTTTCTTCTGTAGAAGGAGCATCTTTATATCCCTTCCCTCTCTCAATACTTTTGGATCTACATTGTTTCTTGTAGTGCCCTTCTTTTCCACATCTCTAGCATACCTTTACATTTTTTTCAATATATTTACATCTTTCATTAGATTTAGATCTCCCACTTGAGGACTTAGATCCATTTTTTTCCTAGAAGCGTCCTCTTGCAAATAAGGTATATGTTCTCTGTCCTTCCATGTTTTTTTGTCTCATATGCTCTGACAACAAGGATGAGACCACATCATAAAAACTTAAAGTAGTTGTATTAGTACTTATGGCCACAACCAGACCATCCCATGAGTCTGGTAAAGATCACAATAAACTGATACACTTATCTTCACCATAAATCTTAATATCAATAGATAATAGCTAACTTACCACTATATTGAAGTTGTTCATATGCTCTGTCACCAAGCCTCCATCTTTCATCCTCATGTTGTATAGTTTCTTACATAGGAATATTTTGTTTACTAGGGACTAGAATAATACAAAGCCCATAACTTATTACATAAATCCTTGGCTATAGCTTCCCATGACACATTCAATAATACTGAATTCGAGAGACACAAACGAATTGTGCTCTTTGTCCTCTAATCCAACTTTTCCCAATCTTATGTTGATTCTCCTGTTGGTGCAGTACCTGGATCCACAACGATCCACTAATTTTTGTCCACCAACGAATCTTCCATCTTGAGCTTCCATAGCTCAAAAAGTTCCCCATTAAATTTCTCGATCTCTCTTTTCAAACCACTCACCATTTCTTTTCACCCGAAGAATCGATACCACAGATCTTCCATTGTAACAAGGTTTATCATAGACCTGATCCAAACCCTTAGCCACTAATGCATCTCCCTGAAGCCAATAACAACTCTGATAGTAAATGTAGATTTTAACCTTGTACAATAAATTAATGCAAATGGATTCTTAATAAAAATAGAAAATATACAATGGAACACACGCATATTACACAAACAATTTACCTTGTAAACCCAAATTGGGAAAACTAGTAACATGTTTAGAGTCACACCTCTAATATTCTACTCATCATATTTACTAATATATATATATATATGATCCTATGACATCCAAAACCCCTGATCCATTGACTAGGATTAGTCAACAACCCTAATTCCTTAACTCAAATTAGAAAACCATCGGTGAAAACCATGTGCCAAAAAACCACTATAAATGGAAGAAAAAATTACCAAAAAACATTTGGGGGAATTTCCCC
>JASDQU010319119.1:0-13202 GCA_032191745.1 Picea mariana
ATATGTAGCAGTGATTCCCTTAAGTTGCCTCAAAACCTCAACGGACTTTCCTACTACTGTTTCAATCATGACATCCATTATTATAGGCACGTAATTTAATAATGCTAGACCTTCCCATTTATGAGTAGAAATCTCTGTTGATAGCTATGATGAGTACCTTGAAAGTAACAAAATCTATGGAAGAAAACCGATAGTCCACAAGGGTTACAGGAGCAGGCAGTTCACGAAGGATATGAGAAGAACTTCCAGCATCGTAGCCTTGACTAGTTGTGCTAACCATCAGTTTTGGAGGAGTGGGAACTTCCTCAAACTCTTAGTCAACAAGATCCACAATAACTTCCTTTGCCACTTAATTGGACACGCAAGACTGGGAAATTGGTTCTACAGAGATCCAGTGCATATTCCTGTAAACTGAAATCAAGGAGCCAATTTCTCAAATTTAACTCATAGAAACAAAATTTAAGCCAATGATTATGAAACACACAGCTGTATCATTAATTTTACTCTGTGATTCGAGATTTGAACCATCTGTTACCCTTTGAACACAAATAAAGCTTCAGTTGCGCGCCTGTATGAGAGGATTTCGGATCTTTGCTATGTCTAACCAATACACGGACTTAGTGCACGATTATTCTCTAGAAGATCAGCCAATTGATATGATGAATCGGGCTCGCTTGATGATGCGTTGAATATGGGCACGATCTTTAAATTTGCTCATGGAAACATTTTCGGCAACTAAAGTCATTCTGGCAAACCATCTTAGCTGCCGAAACTGGCTTGTTTCGGCAATTAAGTAAACTTCCACAGACTTAGTTAACTGTCGAAAGCTGAGATTTTGGATTTTGAAGGCCATGACTCACAGAAATAAATTTTTTGACCCATTCTATCACCCAAAATGACGGTGGTCATTTTGGGAGATAACAGGTGGGACTCGGTAATTGTCCTTTTCCAAAGCTCTGTTGAGGTTCCTAAAATCCACGCATAAGAGGATTTCCCCAAACTTTTTCCTCATCAGAACCAGATTTGCTACCCAGGTGGAATGCCTAGCCTGGAAGATGATTTTGGCATCTAAAAGTTTCTTCAATTATTGATACATGAGAGGTTCCAGAGATGGATGATACTTTTGTAGCTTCTGTTGGAAGGGTTTCACTTTGGGTTTTAGCAATATAGTGTGTTGAATGATGCAGGTATCATAAGTTTTGAGATCTTGATAGGACCATGCGAAGACATCTTGATATTGTCTGAAGAATTTGAGATAAGCTTTCCTTTTCTCCTTAGATATGGTCATACTGAGGTTTATATTTTTGGGATTTTTCGGGGTTATGAGGTTTACAGTTTCATGTAGGGGACAGGAGCTACCGGTCTTTGCATTTTTAGGTCCCTTAAATCGCTCTTTCAGGTCAAAAATATTTTCCAAATTAGCTATTCCTTTTGGGATCGTGTGAGACTTTGATTTGTCAATAGGTTGACCTATCCGAGGATCGGTTTCTGTTGATTGCTCTTGGAAAACTTCATCGTTGATAGCCAAATATTTGAAATTGTCTTGGTTAGTCAAGAAATTTATGATATGTTCATCTCCTTCAAAGTCTTTCCCATTAGAAATGTTGTTAGGCAATGATGCTTTGTATATCAACTACACAGTTAACCGAGAGGCTTCATAATCATCTAGAGGCGACAACCTTGAAGCAATTGTGGCCAAGGAATCAACAAGAATATTCTTTGCTCTAGGGATCGTTGTAATGTTGAAGGCTTCAAAATGATCTATTAACCTATGCACTTCTTGTTGATAACTTTTCATCTGTGGGGAATTGCAATGTGTAGTATTCCTTACTTGTCTAACGATAATTTCAGAGTCTCTGAAAACCTTCAATTCTTTGACATTCAAGTCTATGGATTTCTTCAAACCTTGTACTAGAGCTTCATACTCAGCGGTGTTGTTTGTGCATTCAAATTCCAATCTACAGGATAAGAAATGGCATTTACCCTCTGGGTCAATGAGGATGCATCCTACCCCTGACCCTTCTTGTGATTTAGATCCATCAAAATATAGGGTCCAACATTTCAGGCAAGGTGTGTCAGCTTCCCGCTTCCTGTTACTTTCCTTTTTTCCTACTGCTAGCTCTGGGATTTCTAACGCAGGTTCTTGGCAGAAGAGGGTTTCTTCTATCGGTATCGGCAATTTCTCTTGAAACACCATTTCATAATTCTGGGTGAGAGGGGCATCAAATAAGAGAGGGGGGAATTTCCTGAGGTAGGAATTGCAGGAATAATTGCATTGCATGGGGAAATATGTCGATGAGGGTTCATTCAAGGTTTCTAGGTCAGTGACGGTATGTTTCAGATACCTTCCCTATCGATTCTGATCATGTTTTTGTATCCCTTCAGTGGCATCCAAAGGTGTGCCCAGTCTGTACTGAAGTATTCGTTTAACGTTTCAGACCAATATAGAGTAGTAATAAATCATAGGCCTCTAGGATATCTACTACAATGATGTCAATAACTTGCACAAACTTGGGGTGTGTCATTGTTCTGATCATTACATCTTTGAGTTCCCCCATGACCTTGAATTGGGTTCGGTCTAGTTGTATTACATGTTTATCAGTCTTAAGAGGAACTACATTTAATTTTTTGCAAATAGACAAGGGCATAACGTTGGAAGATGCTCTTGAATATAGCAAACAATTATGGAGGTTCCTGTTGAAAACTTCGAACGTTAAGAGGAAAGGTGGGACAAAAGGCTTCCCCTTATTATATTCCAAACATGTATTCACGGTTGGTTTATTTATTGGGTCTGTGGAAGCTAGATTTCTTTCCTAACCATTTTCAATCGTAGGGTTTTATACTGAGTTTAAAGATTGTAGCAGGAATTCCTTTTGTTGAGGGATCCTGCATATGTCCATGATTGATATATTATCCCTTAACTTCTTCAAATTTTCAACTACGTTGTAATCTAGTTTGGGTGATTCTCGAGTATGGATGATTATAGGTTTTTAACTGGGGGCAAAAGGTGATTTTGGGTGATCGGGAGTTGTCTTATTTCTCAAAGTTTGGGTAGCAACGATATCTTTTGAGACAGGTGGACCTTTACAGCACGTTTGCACCACCGAGACCTCGGAGGGTGGTTCTTGAGACTCAAACAGGTCGTTGAAAGGCATGGTCAGGTCAGGATCCCATATCAGCATGGTTGTATCTTGTGGTGGATCATTCTCTTCCTGGTTAGCAATATTCATAAATTAACTTCTTGATTGTTCGGTCAGGGAGACTTCGTTTAGAAACTGACTAGACATCAAATTCATGGCATGCACCCATTGAGGGCAGTCTCTTTCAGAGTGGTTTTCCTGGTGATACGTACAAAAAGAATTAGATGCTACATTCCCTAGGTAGATATTTAATTTGTATGGGGAAGGTTCAATTGCCTTGAACGGTGGGCTCCTTTTAAAGAAAGGCTTATAGGGCCTTTGGCCTCGGTTTCCTTCCTCTACGTTTCTCTTCATGTCTATGATCTCATTTGATAATTTATTAACCATGCATTGTAGACCTCCTATGTTTCCATTACCCTTTTTGGGAGTTTGTTCTCCTTATTTCCCTAACGGTCTAGTCAAAAGGAGTCCTCTCCTAGGAAGAGGTTGAGCTTCTTTCTTAACTAAAGAAACCTGGCCTTCTTTACACCCTTTCATCTAGAATTCTATCGTTTTGGCTTCTTTAAAATTCTCATCTAGGGTTCATTCAGTAGCCCTTTTCAAAAACATGGAAATAGAAGTTGGGAGAGTGTTAGCATAAACTTCAATTTGCAATTCCTGATTTGGCTTAGCTTTGGGCTGAAACTTGTTCAATATGGTCGTGAATCTTTGATTGAAGTCTTTGACACTTTCTTTCGAACTCATGGTGCTGGCGAACAAATTGGCCATCAGATATCTCGTAGTAGTTTCTTCGGCAAATTTGTCTAGAAAATCTTTCTGGAACTTCATCCAATTGGTTATAGATCCTATTGGCAAATCGAAGTACCACGTGGAAGCTGAATTTTCAAACGTATAGAGGAAAATCCTACATACTGCGTCTTCATGTTGGACATTCATAAGTCTGATCACCGGTATGAATTTCTTGATATGATCTTCAAGCAATCCTGAAGTTTCAGGGTCAAATTTAGGAAGTAGCTTCTCCGGGTGTCAAGGAAGATTATGTACTCTTCCTGGGATGGCCACAATGTCTCCAGCCAACCAAGGTTGATTGTTCTAGAGTGGGTTTTCCCCTTCTTCCTCATGGTTGTTGTTATCTTACATATCTTCAGACTCTTATTTAAACTCCTCCTCTTTTGACAAATCGTCTCGTTCAGAGACGTCATCGACTGGCGTTTCGGGTATCAAATCAAGAGGTTCTTGGATTTTGATCATTGAAAAATATACTAAGTCTTCTACCGAGTGCATGAAAACCTCGTCGGGAGTACTAACCACTGGTCTACTTTGTTGTTTTCTTTGAGGGAGTAGGAGCTAAGGACAATGCACCGATCTGTCGAGCATAGGCTCTTGTGATTCTTTTGAATGGATTTACCTCCTTGTGAGGAAGAGCGCAAGGTATTTCAGGGTGAAAAGGTGCTTCCTCGAGCTATGGTGAGTTACTCGTTTCAGGAGTACTTAGCGTGTGTGGGCTATCTTAGGAATGAATAGCAATGCATGTGGGTTGTTTTGAATCTATAGGATATTTGAAATACTATATAAAATATATATTTAGCCATTCATTCCCAGGCCTTCCTTCTAGCTATTCCAGGCATAGATCCAAGAATCGTCGAACACAAAATCATGACATATCCTGATGCTAAGTCGGTCCAGCATAAGCTTCATCCAGACAATCGTAGGAAAGGAGCAGCTATTAAGGCTGAAGTAGAGAAACTACTCCAATTTGGTTTCATCTACCCCGCCCAATTGAATCAATGGGTGTCAAACCTTGTTCTAGTCAATAAAAAATAGGGTACGATTCGTGTATGTACGGACTTTCGTGATCTGAACAAGGCCTGTCCAAAAGACAATTTCCCCACGCCATTTATTGACCAAATAGTCAATGAATGTGTAGGTTGTGAAGCCTTTTATTTCATGGATGGCTTTTCGGGATACAATCAGATACAGATCAAGCCCGAAGACCAACACAAAACCACTTTCATATGTCCGAGGGGTACATTTGCTTATCGGAGGATGCCTTTTGGTTTGAAAAATGTTGGAGCTACGTTTCAGCGGGCCATGTGTTTTTCTTTCCACGACCTCAAACACATAGTCAAGGCTTATCTCAATGATTTAGCATCACGATATCGCAAGAGAGTTTATCATCCTGCACACCGCCGACTTATCTTTGAGCGATGTCGCTACTACCGGATCTACTCGAATCCAAACAAATGCAGTTTTTGCGTCACATCGGGTCATTTGCTTGGTTTCATTGTTTCAACAATAGGCATCATGGTCAATCCTCTAAAAGTTGAGGCAATAGTTCAGTTGCCTCCCCCATGCACAATCCCCCAGCTTCAAAGTCTACAGGGAAAAGAAAAAAATTTATGGTGTTTCATCGCAAACTAAGCCAAGATCACAAAGGGTTTCATGTGTTTATTAAAGAAGGATGTTCCTTTCCATTGGGATGAAGCTGCTCAACACTCTTTTGAAGTGTTGAAATGCACCCTCACATCTACCTCTCTGCTTCGGCCACACAATTATAATAAATATTTCTTATTGTACTTGGCTAATGTGGATTCGACCATCGGTATGGTATTGGTTCAGGAGGATGATTTTTCTCTCAAAATATGTGATTTATTACCTGAGCTGAGGTTTGGTTGGACCAGAACTCAATTATTCCCACATCGAAAAACTTGCATTGGAAGCAGTTCATGCTGTTCAACGGTTCTGTCATTACATCTTGTTTCGCAAGATCACTTTCATTATTGTTGTGAATTTGTTACAATACATGTTGACATGATGTGTAATTGGCGAAAAGATCAGTAGATGGATAGTCATCCTCTAGGAATTCAACTTGGATTTTGTTTCAGCGAAATCCAAAAAGTCATTGGTCTTTGTGGAACTCATTTCGTAACTTCCGATCGAATCAGGTGATGTTATACCCGAAGAGTTGCCTATCAAAGGAGACATTTTTCTGATCGCGTCTTCGGACCCCTTGCATGGAGATATACTAGTATATCTCCAGAACTTGAAGTGCCCTACCTCTTCTTCTCATGAAGAGCTTTGTTGTATACGCCATCAGACCAAAAACTGTGTCATATTCGAAGACACTCTGTATCGTTGAGGTGTATATTTCATCCTTCATCGGTGTCTCACCCATGAAGAAACAAAAATCGTGCTTAACAATTTCCACACTAGAGCATGTGGCAGTCATTTGTCTAGGTTGGAAACAACCCAAAAGATTCTACGAGTCGATTAATTTTGGTCAACATTAATCAAATATTGTGTTGAATTGGTCAAGAAGTGCCACCCATGTTAGATCTTCCCTCGAAAGATGAGGGCACACCCCACTCCCATGTTTCCCGTCATCACAGTTGGTCCCTCCACCAAGTGGGGAATTTATTACGCTACATGAAACCCTCCTTCTGCAAGGGGGCACCATTATATCATCATAGCAGTAGACTACTTCACGAAGTGGGTCGAAGCTATGCCAACGTTTAAATATGATGGCGAGACTCCAGCTCTCTTTTTGTTTAACTAGATAATAGCAAGGTTAGACATCCCGAGAGAGATTGTCACTGACCATGGCAGTCACTTTCAGGAAAAAATGATGTTCAAGTTAACATCAAAGCTTGGGTTGATGCAAGAACACTCATCACCCTACTACCCATAAGCGAATGGTCTAGTGGAAGCTGTGAATAAATCCCTAAAGACTATTTTACAGTGAACGATCAATTCAGCCAGGTCAAATTGGCATTTGATGTTGTACTCGGCATTATGGGCTTACCAAACATCTGTTAAGACTGCAACTGGTTTCTCACCTTTTCAACTCGTTTATGGGCTAGAAGAAGTCTTGCCTATAGAGTGCCAGATCCAATCTCTAAAGTTGGCAGTACAGTTACTGCCAGACACTTCACCGCTTGAAGAGAGTTTATTATATATTGAGCAGCGTCGGGATGCATCCTTGGCTAATGAGTCTCACAAACATTAATTCAAGTGTCAGTATGATCGGTCTGTTCATCCTCGAATTTTCTCTGAAGGATACCTTGTCTTAGTCTATGACCAAGATAAGGACCCCCTAGGGGCAGGCAAGTTCAAACCCATGTGGTTCAGACCTTTCATCGTGAAGGAGGTTCTAAAGAAGGGTACTTGTTGTCTAGTGGATTTTGAGGGAAATGATTTGGAGGAGCCTAGAAATGGGCTCTACCTCAAGAATTATTACTCATAGGTGGGTTGCCTTGGGTGACTTCTTGTAGCATATGTATAGCTCTTGTACATTGATCTTTTAGTTTTTGTCTTTTGGTTTTATGGACCTATCATTTTTTGATGTCATCTTTTTCACTGTGGCAGATGTTAAGGGAATCAGAGGTGTTAGTTGGGTTTGCGAATGGTTCTATCCGGCACACTCAGAGGCTTGCTTTCGTAGCCTGGATGATTTTCACACCTTAGGGCCAGTTGTTATCTTCAGGAGGTATCTGTTTAGGTGACGCCACAAACAATGTTGTTGAATACAACGTAGTTCTAGAGTTTCTTTGTGACGCTTTGTCGCATGGTATCTCTCACCTCTGAGTCTACTTAAACGCTCAACTGGTTGTGTCCCAGTTAAATAGGATTTACCATGTTCATGATCCAACTCTACACCGACGATTCCTTAGGGTGTGTCTCTTAGAAAAAAGCTTTGATTACATTACATATATCCATGTTCCTAGGAGATTGAATCAAATCACAAATACTCTAGCTAATCATATATTAGATTGGAATTTTGCACACTTGTAAGAAAAAGCACACACACACACATGTAAATACATTTGTAAAATAGATGTAATCCATAAGATGGAAAAATATAAAAAGATCCATATATATATCAAAATATATCAGAGTACATGGGTGGGCGCAAGTGCCTCAAAAATATGTTCAGTCAAAGTCACGGGGCTTATGCCCTCAAAAATATACAAAAAGTGCTCTCGGCACGTAAGTATTCTAGCCTAGCTAAGGGCAGGGCTTGTTGGCCTTGCCGTAGTGAAAAATGGCATTTGCCAAACGTCGGAAGAGCTGGACCCAGGTCTGTGGCACCCCAACTACATGAGGTTACATCGATGGTGGTAGGGCCTCGGTCTCTGCCATTGGGACTGTGCAAGTGACCGTGGTAAGGTTATGCTTCACCCGTCTCAAAACTCTATCAGCCTCTCTGACTGGAGGCCCCCCTACTACTGTTGGTCTTGCCTCTGGTCGAGGACCTCACCTGGTCCTTATGAAATCTGTTGGATGCACTAGTCCCACATGTGCACATAACGGATACATACTTGTCAAATACTCTGGTACACAAAAAAATGATATATATAAAAAAGAAATAAAAATTAAATAACTTTGAAAAAACAAGCGTACCTAACTCTCCTCGCTCTACTCCAAGAGGTACGACCATGTCAGGGTCCCTAGAGAATTCTATCTTGGCATAGGGGTAGTCCTCTATCGCCGAAATCTGGCGAGACCACCAGTCAAAAAACTTGTCATCGAAGGCCTCAATAGTCTTCCCCCCACCCTATTGTGACAACAGTGTCGCCCATCTTCATAGCGCTCGGAGAGTGGCCTCATGCCCTTGTACTGTCTCTTGAGGAAAAAGACTGGGTACCCTCTGAAAGAAGAAAAAGCACAAAATAGTCCCAAACCCGAAGTTCCTATGCGCTCTCACTCGATAATCTTCCAAATGTCTCTTCATGCATGTCAGCATGGTTGTGCTCTAGTCAAAAATTTGTGCATTTAAGCACTGAACTGCACAATGCATGTGCACCCGGGAAGCCTGATGCAAAGTTGTGGATCCAGTGATCTTCCCAATGAGTAGAACAATCGCTTTCAGTGGTAATTTGTTGATCTTATGAATAGGCACCTGAGAACCTACTTTCTCAGTACCAGCCTCACAGTGGAATCCAATAAAATCCTTGATGTTGAGTGACCCGGTGGGAAAAGTGTGCAGGTTGACTGGTTCCCCTCTCCTTGAGAGGCCAATCATAAAATAGATTTCCTCGGTCGTCGGAGTCAATGACTGTCCCTCAAGCATGAATGCCTCTACATCCGAGTGCCAGTAATCTACCAAGGCATTTAGTAGCCTGGGTTGTGCCCACATTAACAGACACTGGAATAATTGTAGCAACCCACATTATGCTAAGACAGCGACAGCAGTGAGGTCTTCTGAGACAAAAAAATCAAAGTCCTCATGTTCCCTCTCTCTCCAATGAGCATACATCCTACAAACAAACAAAAAAATGGATAGTTAACTCTTGCATTCCTTTTTTCCCACTTATTGAGGGTGTACGCGGGTTGTATTGAGGATAGTCGCGTGTACACGCGGGCATTTTCTCTTCTTCCCGCGTGCACAATCGGGTTGTGCTTGGACAGCCCGCGTACACGTAGGTCCGACCCTTTTAAAGGTATGCGCCCCACAAGAAAACAAAAATAAATACAAAAAAGGAGGAATGTAAATGCAGGAGGGGATAATTTGTACTTACTTGGTCCAAGCAAAAGTCTGTTTCATCCACTGAAGCTCCTGGAATCAACTCTTTTGACAAAGGGTTGTTTTTTGACTTTTGGTCAAATCTCAATTCGTAATAGTGATAATGAGTTGCCAAACTTCTATTTATAGAATTTTTTGGCCCTTTTTGTCATTTTTTCGAACCCTTTTGTCGTTTTTTCTAACTTAAAAATCATTTAGTATGGTCCATGACTTTCTTATGGAATGTTACGATAAGTGTTACTTTGGGTATTGGGAAACTTTTTGGAGATTTGGGTCATTTTTAAAGGTATTTTGGTAAAAAGGTGTTTTTTTCAACTTTGTGCATGTAAGATAGGTTTCCACCTCCACTTTTTCACCTCATTGTCTTTTCTGCTTTTGCATAGGATTGATCCCACCGAATTGCGACATAGAACCCTCACTCTTGCTCTAGAAGTGTCGTAATTTAGTGGTAGAGACTACCTTCACATGGATGCCCTAGGTAGATCCTGGTTGCATTTTGGTGTCCATGTCGTCACTAATGACTATAGGCTTGAGAGTCCTTATTATTTTTTCCTGATTAAGAGTATGAGCCTCATTTGCATGATTCATTATCACTCTTGACCTCACCCTCGGGACTCCCAAAACACAACAGGTCTTCTTTTAAGCCCTTTTCAGACTCTCTAAATATCAAAATATTGTCGAGCGATCTTGTTGCCCTTCATGCTCGCTAAAATGAAATTTGAAGGCACGTCTGTCAGGTGATAGTTTACCCCTTTTTCGGTTCAGATGGTCAAAAGTACAAACAAAAGTATACTCTAGGAACCTTAGTTCTTTAGAAGAGTATTCTCGGGTATAGATTTACCCATTTTCCGGGCCTGAGGGACTAAAACTTACAAAAAAGGAACCCCCATGGAATCCATAGTTAATCTCTTTTCAGACTCCCTAAAATTGAAAAGATAGTCGAGTGACCTTGTTTCTTCACACTCGTTAAATTGGTCCAGAAGAACATCCATTACGGAGTCCATAGTTAAGCTCTTTTCAGACTCCTTAAAAATGAAAATATTGTCGAGTGATATTGTCTTTGTCACACTCGTTAAAATGATTTTGAATAGATGTTTGTTCGGTGATATTTTACCCATTTTTCGAACCTACTAGACTACCTTCGAAAAAGGTACCCCAGTGAAGTCTCCTTTTACACTTTTTCAGACTCTCTCAAAATGAAAAACCGTCGATCTTACCTTCTCTAGGCTCCTTAAAATCACATCGAAGGACATCATCATTGTGTCTTATTAATCGCATTTACATTCCTACGTCTTTAGCCTAATGTTGGATCCATGTTTCTCTCAACCGAACCATCTAAAGCATGTCTTATACGCAATCCTTGTAGCACTTTGCCTCTACGTCTTGACACCTTGACCCATGGAGGATTTTTCATGAGTGTCATTTTCCTGCATATGTCCCCTTTCTATGAGCATCAATGTGTTCCTTGCGCTTGGAACTAGTATGTCTGCGACACTCGATCCTCCTTTGTAACGTAGCATTCTTTATTCTTTTTCAAGCTTCCCAAAATTATTGAAAAAGACAAAAAAAAATCAAATATATTGTAATGTCCCTTTCCAAATTGGAGCTCCAGAGAGGAGGCTTAATGGTCTAAAATACCCTGTTAGACTATAGTCAAGGCTAGAAAGGGGTAAACAGAGTCACTAGAGGTCACTTCAGTCACCGGTGTTATATTCGGAAAGCGACATTGAGCTAAAAAGGGTAAAAAGTGCTTTTAAGTCAATATGAGCTAAAAATAGAAGTCAACAGTGAATTAGGTTTCAGCAATGATTTAGGGTTTTGGAAATCTATAAAGGAAAGGTCAGCAACCTAATTCATGATTATGCAAATTATGACTTGTCATTGAGGAGAAGAGGCGCATCTCATGAGAGATAGTTTAGTGGATTCCAGGAGGAAGACACCAGTTGGCTAATTTCGGTGTTGAGAAACACACCCTAGTCACCAGGAAGATCATTCAGGTCTTCCATCATTCTTCAGCAACAGTTACACAGTGTTCAGTAGAAAGGTTGCATTCATCTAGAGTGAGGGTGTAGCTTCTGAGAGGGTTTTTAGTCGACGTATCCCATCCAAGGAGAATTCTGAGATTTCCCTCCGACCCATTTGAGAGGAGGGAAAGGTGCATATTTTTCCTAGTTCCTCATCATATTCCGACGGAGGAATCAACTGAGATGCATTTTCCAGACTTGGACATGCGGCACTTTTGGCGGGCACATTTGGGGTTCCAGAGCGAGCATTAGACCATATTCAGGGAAAACCTTCCGACCCATTTCCCAGTAGACCAAGGCGGTCATTTTGAGACATATCTCATCCAATTTTGACAGTGGAATCACTAGGACACATTTTTCCAGAATAAGAGGGGTGCATTCCCCCAGGGGTGTCCATCCAGGGTCCAGAATCATCAGCAGATGGGTCCGACAGATACCAATATAGCACTAGAGTAGGGTGCATCATTTGGGATAGTTGCCAGGCCATTTTGAGAATTATAGCTCCTAGGGTGAACTTTCCAGACTTCTAACAATTACCGTCAGAGTTTCCATAGTCCCAACTCATCCATTGATTATGCAGTGCTCCCATATTCCAGGTATTATCTTTTAGTTGCTTATTTGTATTTCGGATAAGATCCTTTGTCTGTTGATCTAGTCGAGTGTTGTCAGTTTATTTAGTCACATTCGGCCATTTTGTAATCCACAGAGATATCATAATACAAAATTTGCAGTCCTTTGTCACGTTTATTATTTGTATGATCATTTATATGTTGTAAACTATTGATCCTACACACACATTAGTAGTGTTTCTTAGACTATCCAAGTCAGGAACATTACAGTGGTATCAGAGCTTTAGTCCTACTAGCCTGTGACTAAAGATGATGAGTGGAGCAGAAGACCCAAAGGGCCTTGAACACGTAGGTGATGAATATGTCACTTACAGCAAATGCAAGGAAAGAAGATCTAGGCCTAACTTTCCTCCTTTCCCTCCCAGTTCATAGGATGAGGAAGAGACACATAGAGAAGCAGAGAGAAGAGCAGAGCGTGAGGCCGAGCGCGAAGTAGAGAGAGGGCTAGGTGACCAATATGAGTGACCAGAGGGAAGTGGTAATGCCCCCATGGATCGAGATGTAGCCTTCATGCAGGTTATCAGTGATATGTTAGCTAGTCAGTGGACCATGTCATAGTCCTTGGCTCAGGTAGCTGATAGATTGGTTATGGAAGAAATCCAGGGCACACAAGCCCCACATATAGCATAGGGGAACTCAAGAGTAGGCAGTCGACCCTAGTCACCCACTCGCACGTACACATCTACAAGTAGGATTAACAGACCCTTGTTCCCCATCTTCCAGAGAGCACCCCCGACAGCAACACAACTGACGATAGCACAGAGGTCTCCCACTCATGCAAACGACAATGCAAAGTATAGGAGGGAGTACGCAGCTTTGGGTCATGACTTCCATCAGGACATGACCTTAGTTGAGTATTGTGTGATCAGACTCAGGAACTTCCCCA